>JAHWFP010260381.1:0-10267 GCA_023313725.1 Lithobius niger
TACGTTATTCTGGACACAATTCTGGACTTTTATATCTTTTACGTGAAAGCAGCCTTTGAACACCTAAATCGTATTTAAAGTATATCACCCTTAATTCGGGCAAACGATTCTTTTTTTCAATAGGTAGTTATAGTGATTTTCGTTTTCAGAGAGCTCTTGCGAGCCTCTAATAGCCCTAATTGAACATGCTTAGGATTTTCGGAACGTTGGGGATCGATTCTTTCCATTAATCGTAACCGAAATTGTTTAAGTTAAAAAGGAACTGTCCTACACCCATTTAAAGGTGAAGAGGTAATGGCATAGCGCGAAAGCGTATGGTGATTTTCGAATTCAAAGTGCTCTTGGGAGCCCTCTAATAGCCAAAAATATACATGCTTAGGATCTTCAGAAAGCTGCGGATCTATTCTTTCCATCAATCATAATCTAAATCATTTAACTTAGGTTGGGACCGTCCTACGCCCATGTAAAGGTGAAATGTAATGCCGTAGTAGAATAGCACAAGGCGATTTTCGAATTCAAAGTGCTCTTGTGACCCCTCTAAAAGCTCAAAATGGACATGATTAAGATTTTCTGAAAAGTGGGGATCTATTCATTCCACCAACCCTAACCGAAATTGTTAAACTTAGATAGGGAACGTCCTATGCCCATTTAAAAATGAAGAGGTAATGGCGTAGCAGCGAAAGTGTGTGGTGATTTTCGAATTCGATGTGCATTTGCGATCCCTCTAATAGCCCGAAATGGACATGCTTAGAATTTTTAGGGATCGACCGATACAGAAAAATACCGATCCGATCCGATACCGATTTTCCCCTCACACGCCGATCCGATACAGATCCGATACACCGATACAGATATACCGATACCGATTTAGAAAAAAAGTCAATGGGTCAGAAAGTCAAATGCATACTTCATCATTATGAAACTGGTGTGCAAGAAAATTAAATTTCTAATTTTTTTTTCTCAGTGGTGGCAGATCCGCAAGTGTACCTTCGACTGTAAAAAAACAAACCCAGAGTACACTGCAGATAGGCCTAATCCCAAGCAGCCCTGCCCTGATTCTGGCAATGCACACACGTTGAATTCACTAAGCTGCTGTGCAGATGACGTCATGGGATACAAGCGATGCTATGCAGGAAAGGTTTCTCACAAGCCAGGTGGAGTAGCCAGCGTGCACAGAAGTTGATCGTATCGGCTAAAATATCGGTAAATAAACACAGATACAGATCCGATACCGATACACCAAAAATACCGATAATATCTGTAAATACCGATACCGATATTAATATCGGTCTATCCCTAAGAATTTTCTGAAAGGTGGGGATCTATACTTTCCATCAATCCTAACCGAAATCGTCTAACTTAGATGCGGAACGTCCTAAGCCCGTTTAAGGTGAAGATGTAATGGCATAGCGGCAAAAGTGTATGGTGATTTTCGAATTCGTTGTGCTCTTGCGAACCCTCTAATAGCCCGAAATGGACATGATTAGTATTTTCTGAAAAGTGGAGATCTATTATTTCCATCAACCCCATCCGAAAAAGTCTGACCTAGATACGGACAGTCCTAAGCCCATTTAAAGGTGTAGAAGTTATGGTATAGTGGCGATAGGGTATGGTGATTTCCGAATTCAAAGTGCTCTTGCGACCCCTCTAATAGCCCGAAATGGATATGCTTAGGATTTTCTGAAAACTGGGGATCTATTCTTTCCATCAATTCTAACCGAACTCATTTAACTTAGATAGGGACCGTCCTACACCCACGTAATGGTGAAAGGTAATGCCGCAGTGGCAAAAACGAAAGGTGATTTTCGAATTCGAAGTACTCTTGCGACCCCTCTAATAGCCCGAAATGGACATGCTTAGGATTTTCTGAAAGGTGTGGATCTATTCTTTACATCAACTCTAACCGGAATCGTTTAACTTAGATTAGGACCATCCTACGCCCATTTAAAGGTGAAGAGGTATGGCGTAGCGATGAAAGTGTATGCTGATTTTCGAATTCAAAGTGCTGTTTTCGAATTCCTATAGCCCGAAATGGACATGCTTAGGATTTTCTGAAAGGTGGGGAGCCATTTTTTCCACATTGTTTAATTGTTTCGAAAAGCACTTACTGCTAACCTCTGTAAGTGTTTTCAAAGTTTTAGAATAAATATAAAAAAACAATTATTGTGGTCTAAGTACCGCTGTACGTTTTTGTATTGATTTGCATACACCTTATTTTTCTAAATCACTTCCGGCTGACATATTTACATACGTTTAGTAGCATTGTAAAGGTGGCTTAATTACAAACGTGTTTTAATCATCCAGAAGCCGATACAACTGTTTTGGAATCCGATAATGCAGTTGAAAGCATAACGGTATGTTGAATTTCATTAAAAAAACGGCCGTATTGGAAAATGGCGGCTGGAAAATTCGGATGAAATTTCTCAGATGTCTACCTCTGTTTTTTTAAATCTACTATAATGTGCGTGACCACTGTAACAGGCTTCATCCGTCCACTAAAAAATTCCTACGGGGGTATAGGCCAGGGACAGGACTATTGTTCTTAACTCATTTTATAGGTATTGCTCTGTGGATATGCCCTTTCCATAAGGCCTTTTCTAATCGGTCAAGTGGTTAGGGAACTCTATAAACAACCAGATTGATTGTTTTACATTGCTTAAACATTGTTATTATTCAACAATGCCACTGAGGAACTCCAGCATCAAGACGTAGACTGAAGATTAAAGGATTTGTGTCCATTGGTTTGTCCAAACCGTAATTGATAACGATACAAAATATTAAAACAAGCTAATATAAACTGCATGGTACGACAAAGTAGCACGAATTGAAAACAAAAACGAACTACTTAAGGGAAATGTTTAACTGACCGAAGTCAAAACAGCAAAGGAACACAAATAATCTTTCCTTTAAGGTTTCAGATACTGCAGTGTTGCTGTACTGTTTAGTCCACGTGAAACACTACTGCTGTATCCAACTGTTATAAACATAAATACAATTAAAGCCAGAGCCCACACTTCAAAACTTTTCAAGCCCACACAAAGGAAAAATAATGTAAGGGCTACATACTCTACTACTTTCTTGGCTACATTTTTTCAGTGTACTTCAGTTACGTCGTCTACTTTCCGTTCATCATGATACATATATCATTTCTCAAGATTTTTAAGCACTTTTCCAGGCAAGAATTTCATTATTACTTGCCAGGACATTTCCAGGTTTTCAAGGATGCGCACAACCCTAAATTACCTGTAGAGATCTGCTAAGCACAATAAGACGATTAAGTTTTTAACCCTTTTCCACCGATGTCGTTTAGCCAAATAGAACGCAACAAGCATTAGCTGCCAAATAGTGTGGTAAAAATATTTGCATACAGCAGTAAGATTTGACGAGGACTAATAACAGCAACACTGCAGTATCTGACACCTTACAGGAAAGTTAATTTGTGTTTCATTACTGTTTTGACTTCAGGTCAGTTACCAATTTGATTATTCACGTTGGGTTGGCCTAACAAAACACGGAACTAATATCTTGATTAGTTTTTTTTTTAATCCTCAGTCGAACAACATGCTAATGGAAAGCGACACGAACTGGACGAAGAAGAAACGATACGTCTGGTTCATATGTAGACAACTGAACAAACGACGAACGATGGGTTTCCCTCCCTGTTGGACGAAACAGCAGCGAACATCTTCCTTCCCCCAGCCATCTTCTCTGTATGAAGTAACGTGAGTAGAGCGTTCACTCATTTGTTCGCCAACATTTCTCTCCATTATTAGTTTTTACTTTTAATCTTCTTTCCAACAAATACCTACAGAAATGAAAAGCGAAAACTAAGATGGTAACGAGTAAATCTCTCTCACGGGTCGTAGGGTAAACAGATAAAGAACATGAAGGCTGTACGCTTATGCTTTTTTACACTATTTTTTACACACCCTCCCCTCCAACTTAACGGCAGGCCATCCAGCTGTATGACCTAACCAAAACGGAAATTGAAAATATGGGGGGGGGGAGGGGTACCGTCTTTATTTGCGACATTACGTCCTACCCAGACTAGAAGTACAGTTTTCAGCAAAAATTGAATCCCGCTTCCCATGTTATCTCTATCAAATCAAAAACCGATATAGGTAAAAAGGCTACCAAGTTGAGAATCTATTAAGTTATCCACCTATTTTTGCCATGGTACCCCTCTAACAACAGTAAATAAAGCAAAAATCACTCGGTGTTATACTCACTACACACTTAAGGGAGGGAGACCAGGGCATTACCACGGCGGAGCATGCTAACTCTGCCCTTGGGATCATTAAGGCGCATTTTTCAGTTCATCATTTTGACACCCTTCCTTTTCTTTGTAAACCTTTCCACGCACCCATCTAGAGTACTGTGTTCAGGCGTGGAGCCCCAACTTCGCTAAGGACCAGCAGATAATTGAAATAGTTCAATGCCAGGCAACTAAACACGCCTCTGGAATCAGATTTCTTGCCGTATGAGGAACGTCTTCGTTTACTGCAAGTTACCTGCACCCTTACTGAATGGCGCATTTCAGGCAATCTTATCCAGGCTGACAAAATGGTCAAAGGGCTCACATACCCCTTTTTTGGGCCTGTTTTCACACTGGCATGTGTGAACACTACCTGAGGAAATAGTCAGATAATTTTAAGAAAATATTCCAGAACCGACACAGGGAAATATTTCTTTGCCAGACGAGTCTTCCTAAAGTGAAACAACCTTCCAAGCCGTGTGATTAACGCTACTTCCTTAACCAGTAGAAGAAGATGAATGACAACTTGGCACAAACTTATTTCATCTATCCCACTCCCTGCCGGCCTCACAAGATTTACTTTTAGCTGTGCATTTAGTTTTAATTTGATTTGATTCTGGTTAATTTTTTTCCCTTACCCACCATCCCTGTGAAAAGTATTTATTGTAACTGATCAATAATACAAATTTTTAAAAGACAACTACCAACAAACCAAACCAACTAACCTAAAATATACACCACTGCCTAGCTTGCCAAAATAAAGGGGTAGCAAACTGCTATGGCATAGCCTATTATAAGCTACAAACATGGACTATAACTATATTTCTCTTATGTTAATGCTGTACCTTCTCTCGAAATATAGCATAATGGCTGCGATTACATTGAGAGTCAATCGATTCACATTCCAAAGCAGACGACATCATTTACGCACCTCTCAAAACAGCGAAAACCAGTTTACAATTTTCACAAATTTTCGACAGCTTTGAAAAAATTTCTTTTTAAATATATCTCCTGCTATCTTCTTCAGGTGACCAAGAAATAAAAATACTAGTTACATCATACTGTACTGTTCGACGCCGAACAGTCCGACACTGATTTGAACGAAGCACGTGCGTGCGTAGCCTCCAAGAAATAGAAGGCCCGCATCTAAACGTCTTTCTTGCTACTCCATCGTGCTCGCAGCCGCTCTGCCAGATCTTTCCTCACCAAATGCTGGATTGCTGGTGTCGAAGGTGGTTGGAGGTTCATCAGCTCTCGCCCGTCAATTTCATGCCTAACTATGGCAAGCGATTCGAGGCACCTCAAATGTTTATCGCTAACAGAGTTTGACTTAATCAGCGTAGTAGTCTTATCCCAACCAATGCTGTGTCTGGTGGCCATGTGGTGGGCTGCCACGCTGTTTTCCTCATCCTCTTTTCTGGTGTCTGCCATATGTTGTCTCACTCGGTTTCTTACACCTTTTCTAGTTTCACCTATATATACAGCATCACAGCCACCACAGGGAACACTATATACTCCTTCTCTTACATTCACTATTCTGTTTAGGGCTTCTTCCTCCTTCTCTCTCACTTGCGTTCTAGTGTGCACTTGGTGTATGTTTTCACCTTTCTTTTTCATAAGCCTCCTTTTTATACCTTCCGGGTTTCGAAAAAAGGAATTAAAACCCTGTTGTTTCAGCAACTTCACTAGCTTTTCGCTTTGCTCTCCCACGTATGTCACTCCTATTCTTCTTGGTTCGTTTCCTTCTCTTCTTTTTCTTTCTTTCCCTACATCTTCCTTTTTCTCCCTTCTTTCTCTCTCCACCTTCTTCACAGTTTTGGCTTCTTTTATCAACGTGTTTAGCAGATGTTCGGCGTCGAACAGTACAGTGTGATGTAACTAGTATTTTTATTTCTTGATCACCTGAAAAAGACAGCAGGAGATATATTTAAAAAAAAATTTTTTTCAAAGCTGTCGAAAATTTGTGATAATTGTAAACTGGTTTTCGCTGTTTTGAGAGGTGCGTAAATGATGTCGTCTGCTTTGGAATGTGTACCTTCTCTCTGATAGTTGACCACTTCTGTAGGCTGTTAATCTCTAGCTGCAAGTCAGATGCAGTGGGTCTATCAATATAACCTGTGACAACAACTTGATGTTGTCAGCAGATTTTCTCGATTTAAATGTACAGATGTTGTAGTTAGTCGTTTATGTACCAAAGGAACAGACTGGGAGCCAATGCAGAGCTCTTGGGACACCGCTAGCTACTGGCAGATGCTCTGAACAAAAACCATTCATAACCCACATATATCAACCAACTGTGTCCTCCAGAGAAGAAAATTTTTCAATCAGCTCAAAAGAGCACCTACGCCCAAGCAGTCAAGGTTTACTAACAGCTTGGAATGTGGAACTGAGTCGAATGCCCTTCAGAAATCAATGAATACATTGTCAACTGGAATGCCCGTACCTACGATACTATTACAGTCACCTAGGGCTGACAACAACTGTATGCGTGTTGAACACACTGAGAGAAATCCAAATTGATCATTAGATAAAAGAATGTTTTTTTGTTTTGACACATATTCAAGGCTGTAGATCTTTGGTTTGTTATGTTGGATGTTTTCCTTTTTTTAAATTGGGGTAATTTTACAAGTTGTCTAGATAGAAGGCCAATCACCAGATGAGATTGATTAGCTATAAATCCAAGCCAGTGAAATGCGAATCGTGTATTTAATTTCCTTAATGCACAAACAGAAAAGTGCAGTGAGTATCCATTAGGGCCTGAATCCTTACCAGGTTTAAAGTTGGATATCGTTAAGTCCATCTTCGGAATTTATCTTCGGAATTTATAACCACATCATTGCAGGACTGAGAATTTGTTCCAGCGCAGTATATGATTAACATCAAACATACAGTTTTTACAAAATTCGGCTCTAAAAACCTTTGCCTTATTTATATTCTTGGCATTTCCCGTTTCCACACAAATCGTGGAATAGTTCACCATCTCCTGATTTTCCTTTGACAAATTTAAATAGAGATTTCCTGATTGAATGACATCTTTTCCCACTTTAATTTCATAATCACGAAGTTGTTGGGTGTACCATCTTTGGCAGATATTATAATTTTGTTTATTTTCATTTGAGCGATTAGATTTATACAACCACCAGTTTCATTTTTTTATTCCTAAGTTTTAAAATTTCTTTTGGAATCTTATTATTTTCGTTTGTTAGCCCAGATATGTTTTTCGAAGCATAAGTTTTTTGACATGAAGTAACTGCACGTCCTAGTTACTCATAGTTTGTTAGTCATAGTTGGTTTAGGCCGTGTGATCCAAGTAATTTAGAAAACCAGTCAATATTTGCAAGGGCAGCTCTAAGATTTGCATAATATAATTTTCAATTGCCTCTATATGCAAAGGCTAATGTGCAGTGCGAAGTTTAAAATGATCAACCACTGACACCCAATACACCAAACTGTCATTCTCCGAAACTATTGTATCCAATTGTCTTATACACTTACAAGGTGCGACATCCCCAATTCAGAAACGCATTTCAGAAAAGTACGGCCAAACGCATTCTCAAACGTATTCTTCAAACGCATTCTCGTGTGAAGATGAATAGGTAGTCCAATTAATAAGTGACATATTGATTCTGAAGTCGCCCACTAATAGGTTGGTATGTGTGTAACTTATAGCAGATCGTATGGCCCAACACATAGTTGTCACATCATTTATCTGATATATACCCAATCAATAAGCGAATGTTAAGCATCACTGGATCAATTTACATCAGCTCTGCTTTAGTGGATCTGTCAACGATAACAAATGGGATCACTTGCCTAACTGCGATTATAAGACTTTCCCTAAGGGACCCCTTGTAACAGTGTACAACAGTACACGGGAATTCACCTGCAATTAGCTTGTCTGAGTGAGCCTCAATCAACCAAGACGAATGCATTCTTTTTACGTTTGTAAATTTAAAAGTGCTTTGCAATAAATCCATAGGACTTTTTCAGGTACTAACTACCTCATCTATATTTTCATTCTGTTCCAATGAGTTTATAAGAAAGTTTGTTTTGTTGCACGGTGAAACAGCGTGCTCTGGCCGGTGAAATGAAAGCGGTACAAATAAATAACGATAAAGTAGCAAATAGCTTTTGGCGAGCAAGAAGATTTTGTCACGTAAATACATCCTTACAGGTAATGGGAACACTAGTCTAGCTTTCCTGCAAGAACCGTATAACACGGGACAACAGCAAGTTAGGCCTAAACCTATCCTATTCTTGGTAAAAGAGAAAAAAAGTTTTCAAAACGGTGTAGAACCAACAGGCTGTGTAAAGTCATTAAAAAAATTCTTCTCTCACCTATATAACGTGCGAATTGGAAGAGTGCTTCGTTATTTAAAAAAAAATCTGTTTCTTTACATTCCATCGAACGTGTAAACAATTTCCATCCAAATTACTTAAGACGGCACTGAGGACCACATGGAGCTTTCTACCCAAGGAATCTTTTCAGTTTTTTATGTATTGAATCTAACAGCAAAAAGAGAATAGCGATTTTTATTACGTACTTTACTGAAAAGCAAATAGTTTCGTTGTTAGAATTTTTTTGGTACTTGCTAATGTTATAGCGATAGTCATTGTCAAGTTCCCCAGAGCACTGAAAATTGGGTAACGCGAAATCGGTGTAATGAAGTTGGGCCCAAGCTACTCACGATTCACTGCCGGGCACAGTAGAACTTTCAGTCTTAACCTTCATTCACTGACAACTAGTATCCCCTAGTTACCGCCGGCACCACGCAACTGTCCCGAAGAAGTATACGCAAAACTCGTTGAAGAAGCCACGGAACTGCAGTACTGGAACAAAAATATACATTTATGTTCTTCTAGTGGACTAATAAGCTGTCCAATCAACTAGATTGTTAAGCATTTAGTCTAGTTATGCCTGCACAACGCTTCAAATTAACTGCGCCTATATAAGTTACTGATGTCAGTTACCGCGACAACAGAAAGTGCTTGGCCTTAAATCGTACAGTAAGTGAAACTATATGTGTACATTCCGGTACCTACCCGCAGAATGAGAAATTGAAGTGCTAAGTTCGTTGCAACGGTTTCCCGTGCAAACGCCAATAGGTCAAAAGCCAGCACGTGAGTCAACAACCGTTACGACCCACTACCAATCAAAGAATATGTGACCATCCGTCATCTGGTTCCACACAATAAATCCGTTACGATTCCGACGGCCATTCCGTCTGGAAAGGCCTCAGGTTGTAAAAGTAGCAATTACTACAACCAAGCAAGAGCGTTTGCTCTCCAACCCAACAAAATTAAAGAGATGGAGAATCAAACGGTTGCAGGTCCACAAAAATACCATTAAAGCTGAAGTGTCCATTAAAATACGAAGATTAATATGCAGACTTAAAGTAGTGTAGGGCACTGAACGCTACTTCCGTCTAACGCCACTTAAAAGGGCATACCTTTTATATTCCAGTATCCTGCGTGAAACAGTTTTTGCGACATATACACAGGTTAGAGCAATCTTGGTTAGAGTGAATGTATAGCAAAATGGTTTGTCGCGAAGGAAAAAATGGAAAAATGAATACGTTTGCAACATTTAGATGCGTCTGAAATAAAGTAGCAAAACTGAGACATACAGGAAAACCAACCTGGAGGAATGTACCTTTAACAAACGGAAATTAGCTGTAAATGTTAGTATTAAATGAAGAAACACAATGGAGTCAACATTGTAAACTTTGCTAAGATTTTGTTTCTTTACCCTTACGTAACTTTTGCAGTGCATGTTGGCCCTGGATTGGAGGGCTGGAATTCACGCACCTCCTGGCATCAGTTTGTTGTATACTGACGTTAATTGATATGATAGTTTTGCGTTAGCATAGCGGATTAATTCCCGTACTGACAATGGCACGCGAATTTTTTCATCATAAAAGCGGCGCCCTTGTCATTCTTAGTTGTTCACAATGTTGGCAAAAAGTTAACAGATGTTGACGACAGTGGATGTTAACATACGAACGGCTACGT
>JAHWFP010260402.1:0-13971 GCA_023313725.1 Lithobius niger
AAAATGAGTGCAAAATCGAATGGTGCCTGTGATACCAGCCCCTAGTAAAACGGGCATAGCTCGGTCCTTAACAGTTGCCGACTCTTTTTATTACCCTATCTGTAAAGAAGACATTCCTGCCTTTAGCGTGAACCTAATTGGAGTCTCCCACCTAAATTAGAAACGTCTCAACAGTAGCTGAAAGTCGAAACTGAGCAAACAATCGAACGGTGCCTGTGATACCAGCCATTACTAAAACGGTAGTAGCTCGGTACCTAACAGCGCTTGATCCTTTCTATGATCATTGACGCAAAACAAGACATTCCCACCATTGGAATCAGTCAAATTGAGTCATCCACCTGAATCAGAAACGACACAACAGCAGTTGAATTTGTAGGTTGGTAAATCGAAATATCTGTTGCATTAAATAAGCCAAAATGACCGAAAATGGCCCAAAAGGACCGTTTTCTCGAAAACTATACGAGACAAATTATGAAAAAAAAAGTATGGTACCTACATTGTACAGATTACATCACTGTAAACAACGTTAATTAGAACAGTATTTTGGTATTAATAATGCTTTTTGAATAACAGATCAAAATGGTAAAAAAAATTGCAAATTTTAACTTTTTGACCCCTACTTTGACCCAATCAAAGGTTTTTTTTGTAAAAATTTTGAATTATCACACTAAAAAATGAATCAAAGGTTATCACACTAAAATTTGTTATGTATTGCATGATGGATCATGTGGTAAAAGGAATATTTTGCCTCCTTGACTGGTACCGATAAGTGCGTAGCCCAAGGACTACACAATTCGAGCCGTGCTTTCTTGACTGGGAGGCCAGAGACCTATCTATCCACTCGGCTGTTCTCAGCTCACTTTGCACAGGTTCTTTCCAAAGATAAACCGTGTTCCAAAAGTGATCTAAAGTTATTTTGATATTTTTTTTTTTTTTTCAAGACATTAACTAAAAGCTACTGCACTTTGTTTCTTGATGTTATTAATCCTTTGAGACCCAGGACGTACGATTGCAGGGGCCTTTTTAGTGTTCTGTTCAGCCGGAACGGCTAGGAAGACTATAGTAACGACTTTGTCTGTCCGTCCCTCGCCTTTTTCAGCGGTAGTTAAGTGGCCTTTAAAATACACGGCAAATTAAAACATGGTTGCTTCCTTATAACTAATAGGCTTTCTTGACGTAACTCAATGAAATAATAACATTTATTGTCGCAATTAACCAGTATACGAAAACACGCAACCGTAAAAAAACAATACGATTTCGTTAAATGATATATTAGCTTCATTAAAAAAAACTCTCGATGCCGTGTTGCATGAATGAATAGGCTTAAACTCGAACCAAATTCTCCGTTAGCTGCTACCTACGAAGTTAAAACGTAAAAATTAGGCTTATAAGCTGACAATTATGCCAGCAATTGTGATGATGGTTACTACGTTTAGATTATACAATAAAGATCGCTATTGCAGTGCGTGATATGGCAGAAGTGTACAGAAGACTGGTTGTGACTAGGTAGCCACTACTGTTTTTTATATATACAGGGTGATTCATAAAGTACTGAAAAATAGGCCTATGAATGTAAGCCTATAATATGTAGGCCTATAAGTTGTACGTCTATAAAATGTAGGGCTGTAGGCCTATACTATAGGGGTGCCTAATTTTATTAGCACATGAAACAGAAACTATTGTTCGATCTAATAAAGGGTCGTCCACGGTCGGATACAGATGAAGAAAGTACGCTTGCCGTAATTGAGTCTATCGAAGTAACCCCTCGAACATCACAACAAGACCTTGCCCAGCATCTTAATACCAACCAAACAGCCATCCATAGAATCCTTAAGGAACAGGGGTACCATGGATACAAACCCGCCACTCCACAACACCTTGATGAAGAGGACTATAACAGTAGACTACAATTCGCACAATGGGCTGTTGAAACCATTGATGGTGATGCCATGACTGACGAGGCCCATATTTCATTGCATATATTACCTAACAAACAGAACACACGTGAATGCAGCATCACAAACCCACATTACACAATTGAGGTACACCACCAACATAATCCCAGCACGAATGTGTGGTGCGGGGTTTGTGAGTTCACGGTTGATAGGACCATTCTTCAGTGATGGACCACTGAATGTTGAACGGTATTTACACCTGCTCCAAGACTAGATTCAACCATCCATCAAGGAGGAAGTGCCGCTTGCAGATCTTACTATCGTATGGTATGTGCTGATACCATACGATGTCCTCCCCACTTTGGATGCAATGTACGGGAGTGGTTGTATCAGACCTTTCATGGCAAGTGGATTGGGAGGGAGGAGTAGTAGAATGGCCACCCAGAAGTCCTGATCTAACCCCTCCCGACTTCTTCCTATGGGTCTATCTGAGGAACAGGCTAGGTGTAGCACTATCAACCGGGGACCATTCAGGAGCTAAGAGTTGAGATCTGTGAGACAATTACATCGGTTATGATTGAGGCCAGAGTTTGGCAAAATCTTGATTAAAGGCTTCGCCATTGCATTACAACACAAGGTGGATACTTCGAAAATGTAGTGTTGAATTAAGATGGATGAGGCTTACTTTCATTCCGAACCAGGAAACATCTAATGTATATTTCCGACATCCGAGCAATGTCGGCGTACAATCTGGCAGTTAAGTTGTTTATCAGGCTAGCGTAAGCAAGCTACATTTACAGATGCAATATGGTTGAAAATATCAACGCATTTCAAACCTTTTTAGTTGCGTGTTCAAACCCTGAATTCAGGATATTTATTAGATTTGACTAAATTGTTTAAGAGGTTTGCAAGGTTTTCGATTTGTCAATCCAAATGCACTGTAAAACATGAATCGGTTGAAGATATCATAGAATTTCAAACCTTGTCCGTTACAGGGTTCAAATCCTAGTTTCACAATAAAGTGTTGCTCAAAGTTAATGAGGCTGGATATTATAGATGAGCTCACTAGGCTTGTAGCTTGGGTACAATAGGGGCCGTGCTACACCTGTTGAGCACATTTTATTTCCTGGGGCAGGGGGGAACTACTACCCCACTCATTTATGACATGCTTTCCACTGGTACAATAACCTAAGATGCACTGTACCGTACAAAACTTGGAGTAATCGTGTGAATATCATCATTTTATTAAGTCTATTAAAGGCCTACATTTTATAGGCCAGCATTTCATAGGCCTTTGTCTTATAGGCCTATGTCTTATAGGCCTATTTTTCAGTACTTTATGAATCACCCTGTACATTGGTTGGTAGGGCGTTTGGTCTCGAGGGTAGGAGATTTGGGCTCTACTCATCGGTTAGGCTTTACTCTCTGTACTATGGTTCCCAGAGAACTCTTACAAAGCTCGCAAGCAAGGAATTAAGGTCTCAGCACATTCTCCACTAAGTTCCAAAGGTGGTTCTGGTTTGGCCAAAATACTGTTAAAGGCAGCTAATTGACAAAAGAAATGCAGAAAGTCATAAAATATGCTTTATGTATTTATTCTCATTAAAATTGCAAACAGTTACATATTTAAGTTAAAGATGGAAAAATTCAAATCTTTCACGGTAGGTATAATGTAAAGCTCTGGTATTCAGGACTTCTTCTTTTAAAGGTGGCGTTGCCAGGTGAGTATAGGCCAGGAAGTCTTCTATTGCCAATGTGCAATGGAAAAGGGCTTCCTTCTTGGTCCGGTTAGATTGGTAGACATTGAATGATGTCATACATTACTTGAAAATATTTACATAAAATCTGGACATCAACAAATTTCCCACCTGACTACAAAAGCTTTAACAGGAAGACAAAGCATTCAGTTTATTAGTAGTAATGACACTTTGCCCTACATCAAATTGCAGGTTGGTGAATTGGTTCGCAATGTTCATTTGGATTGGGACATATTCCATAACAACTTTCCCAAATTTAGGAAATTTACTGGTCCTAATGTTCGAATCTCAAAGCTTGTACTGAGTAATTTTCTTGCAACCTGAAGCATCTTTGATGAGAAAGTAAGTACAGCCGTGTCATCCACGTACACCACAAGTTTGCTCTTTTAACTCAAGTGACCTGATGACCGGTTCTAACAGCTCAAAGTGTTACTTTGAATTGGGGTCCTGCAGATGGTTTGTGCCTAAAAAGTACTCTTGAAACATCATGTTCCTGCTTATTACAATCTTTTTGTGAAGAATGTTGTAGAGACGCTATGCTCTCGAGTGCTCATTGTACTCAACCATTATGCAGGATAAACCCATACAATTTAATTTCGTTTGGTTATGCAGTACTTTCAATGAGAAGCAAAGACATCTAATCGAGTTGAAACACTTTTGATTTAAAATCCTTCCCATACCATAACTGTCTGGGGGTTTCTGTTTTACAGCGAGTGTTACTACAATGGTTACAAATATACAATGCTGCGTTCACCATCTCTTCCCAGAAATTCACTGGTAACTTCGTTTCAAATAAGGTGCTATAGACCAGAGTCATTAAGGATAATTTATGCGTTCCACCGTCCGAGTCGAACTAGGTGAGTACATAGGCGAGGTCTGGTTTATAATACCATTGGCTATCAGGAATTGATGGAATTTGGAGTTTTCATACTCAATACTGTGGTCATGCTTTGAAGTACTGTTTTACAACCCGTTTGTAATTGCGACATTTCGCAATAATCCTGTGTTTAAACAATTTGTCTTTACACTTTAGGAAATCAATTGTTATATATTTTGCACAATCATTGGTAAAATAATTTGTTGCAAAGTATTTGTCCTCAGCTATTGTGGCTACCGGGAATGGATTAACGATGTCCATATAAATAATTCCTAGCCTTTCCTTAGCTCGAGTTTGTTTCAGTGTTAAAAAAAGCTTGTCTTCAGTATTGGCGTGGAGACAACTACTACAACAATTTTTCTATGGCCTTTTTGCTCCTTGTGAGTTAAAATCCCTTATGCACGATTTTGCGCACTTTTCTTCAAAGCGAAAGGGTCAATGTGCGTGAATCGGTTATCCCACAGCAATGTGTTTCCTTTCACGACATGTTTACTGGTTAACATATTTAATGCAGAAACACTTGTTTGGGTTATTATGGGCATCTTCCGGAGTTACTATAGTTGCATTATATATTACTAATCAGCTTCAGTATTGGATAAACCTGCGAGTTTGGCTAATTGCTTCAGGCTGCTGTTTACTTATTTCTTTTGTCATAGAAACATTGGTTAGGTACTCAATCTTAGGTTAACTACAAGAAACAGTTGACGTGTGTATCGTGCTGACAAAAATGTGTATGCCTGTCGGTTTATGATAAACTCTGCAGCAACAATCTTCAAAGACTATTTTAAAACGGTTCACTAGTGCCTGGCATACAGAAAACAAATTTACATCAATAATTCTGGTATAAAAAGTGTGTTATGTAACATCAGTTGGAATCATTAATATCCAACGTTACGTCATCAGCCTTGCTCGGTTTTACCATGTTGTTTTTAGTTGCACACTTTATGGATTCAGATTTTACTTTGTTAAGCTACTCAAACAATTTCTTTTTTAAATGCCATAACGTCTTGACCCACAATTGATTGCAAGGACATCTTTTAAATCCCATCCATTTTCTGAAAACCGTGACTTCTGCAAACTTAGCATCGGTAAAGCTATTTTTGTTTGTCTTACTTTTTTGAAGAATTACTTCTTCCTCTATTGAAACATCCATACCAGGGTCACGATGGTTGTCACGAGTTCTGACCATAGTCGACACTTCAGAACTGCACGCGGCGGACTTGTGACTTGCACCCCCACAACACAAACAAACTGTACTTAACGACACTTGAGGTGTCCTGGTGGGTTTGGCTAAGCAAACAAGTGAATCTGAAAAAAGGTTTTTTTATTAGAAAATGCTTGGTTTTTTGTTTTCATTCCTTACAAGCAGATGTCCAATGTTAGAGGATTTTGGCTTTACTTCTTTTTTTAAAGGTACTATGTAGCCAGGACGTAGGCAGTCCTAACATTATGTTACACGTCTTCTGTTCGTCATCTAAGTCACAGCCTTTGTTTTCAATTTCTTGTTAAATAAGTGGCTAGTTTTCCTAAATATTCAGCAAAACTCATCAAGTCGGTTTCCTGAAATTATGCAACTTTTGGCCTAACGCTAAATAATTCAATGTTTGAAGGCTCGACCTCTCTTTTTAAATGGTCCCATATTTTGGCTGCTGTTGTTAAATACTTTGGTATTTGAACAACTTTGTTATCTGCAGAAAGCATGATTAATCCCATGACGTCTTCATTAGTTAATTCCCAAGTGGACAATAAAGTAGCATTGGTATGCGCTTTGGTATGCCAATCATTAACGTTCCCCACGAATCTTGTTGATGCGTTTGCGCTTCCACCCTTGTAGCCGATGAATTGTTATTTGAGCCACGTAGTAAATTCATATACTGGATAGTCATTGCCATTTTTACCGTGATCGTACATCACAGATTCCTAGAAAAATTACGGGTGGAGTCTTGCCTTATTATCCATAATGTATTTATAAGCTGTTAACATTTTAGATTGACTCCTTTTAAATTCTGTAGCCTTGGAATGAAGAACAATCCTGTCCGAGTAGTTCCTCCCTTCAAAAACGAACTTGGCATCCATTTTTGAAATCCTTTGGCATCCTTTTCCAGCAGCAAGAATGAAGTAATGAAGTAGTTCATTTGAAGTAATGGCCTAAAAAATCAATTTTTCCATAGTAAGAATTCTTGTGGTTAGCTAGAAAACATGCCTGTTTTTCCTGCGCTCTGCAACCAATTATCAGGCGATGAATTACAGATCGCTATTTGACAAAAGAAATGCAGGAAGCCAAAAAATAAGCTTTGGGAATTTATTCCCATTAAAATTACAAACAGTTATGCAGTTAAGTTAAGGGCGGAAAAATTAAAAATGCAAATCTACAAAACATAGAGCCCTCCTTCACTACTATAATGTGAGACGAAGCTCCGTGATCAGGGCTTCTTTTAAAGGGCAGCGGTCCCAGGTAAATGGTTACATCTTCTTCCCTGGTAGCGCACTGCAAGTCCAGAAAGTTCCAGATGGGTCCAGACCAGTAAGTTTTCGATAGCCCACGTACAATGGAAAAGGATTTCTTTCTTGGGCCAGTTCGTTTGGCAGTCACCGAATGATCTCATGGATTGAATTATATCAGTGAAATAGTCAGTGAATGTCAAACCTCAGAGTCCTCAGTATCTTTTGTTTTGCTATATACTGGTTTAAGAAGTACATCAGAAAAAAAATTTACCCTTGCCTCTTTATCTCCCACTGTCCTACCCTCGCCTCTCCCTCGTAGTAGAGCACTTTAAACTGGAGAAAATACCCGATGATATTTTAAATGTTAACTGCACAGTACTATCGCATGAAAATTACTAGAAATAATACCACAAGAGACTTGTTTAATACTAATCTTTATTTCCTTCACGCATTGCATTTCGAAATGGATAATAGCAAGCAGCTGGATTAACAAGCTGCAATGAAAACAAGGTGGAGGGGAATCTATCTATATATATAATTACAAACAAAAACGTCAAGTGTGTCGTAAAATATAGGGGGTTATACTATTGAAGTTGATTTTACTTGTCAAAATGTAACGGATAAAAAAATTGGTGATATTTATTGAAATAATCAAATGTACAATTCAGGAAATTCCATCTGTTTAAGTGCTGTTGTGCTTTACGTAACGTATATGATTGGTAAAGCACAACAGCACTTAAACAGATGCAATTTTCTGAATTGTACATTTGATTATTTCAAATAAAAATCACCAATTTTTAACCGTGTACATTTTAACAAGTAAAATCAACTTCAATCATATAACCCACTTTTTTACGGCACACTTGACGTTTTGTTTGTAATCCGTGTACGTTTTTTACGGCTGTGGTGTCGCGCTGTAAAGGTTTATGCATGCAGTCGATTGTTGCATCCATGAAGAATGGAGCTGGAGTTTGCTGAGTGGCATTGTTCCTTAAATACAATGGTTAAAACAATGTAAAACAATCAAAATGATCGTTTAGGGTCCCGTAACTCCGGAATGTATCGACCAATTGAAAAAGTGGTCCCTGTAAGGTTGAAGCCCAGGGAAATTTCTGGCTCAGATCACGTTTCAGATTTTAGGTAGGTGCAGTAGTTTTTTCTGAAACCGTGTCAGCCAAGAAGAACAAGAACCAGAACAACAAGTGAACAGTTTTCAAATTTACGTGTGGCTTCCTAGGTTTACTCTTGCACGGAATTGCATAAATGTTGGTGTAAAGTTTGGAAAAGTTGCTATCTACTTCTGGCCAAGTTTGGTCGATATATATTGAATAGAAACGGAGAAATTAATAGTTTTAGTTTTGCTGGAGAGAGGACTTCAATCATATATATACACGGCTATCGCCGTGTATGATACGCTTAGGTTGGGCAAGCAAATTCATCATTATTATGCACTACAACGAAAGAGGGTGTATAATGAAAGAGGGCGAGCGACCGACATTGTCAAAAAAACAAATGTGGCTTATAACAATCGACATATTGCATTAATAAAGCTAGCTCTTAAGAGCCCACTTGGAAGAGTTTCCAATCATTGCATGCACAACCATTGTTGGGTTTGTTGGGCTTGGTATCAGAACAGAGAAACGTCCTCCATTGAAAATAAACATTTACTTCCATAACACAAAACAGCAGGAGTTCAGAGAGGGAGCAGAGATGGGGATATTCACACCACACAATAGGGGAAAACGGGGCCCACTACAGTGTTACGCTCAGGTATGCAGGAACCAGCTAGGCCGGGGGTACAACTAGTATCTGATAATACCATACGTACTCAATTATCAGTAGCACATAAAAAAAAGTTATACCTGCTTTCACCCCTACCCCTTTTTTTCCGAGGAATGGAACTATGATGGGTGAAATAGCGTGTAGAATATCAAGTAAGTGGATCGCCCACAGCATTGGTGAGATGCTGTAGCTAGGCTAATTATTGCTTTAAAAGAAATTCTGAAAAATAAGAAGTTTCAGAAAATTAAAAGTGCTATAAAAGAGCGAGAAATTAAACAAGCATTGTTGTTGGCTTTTCTGCATATCACATCTGTCTGGCACAATGCAAATGCTACATGTCGGGGAAATGCCTAGTCGATGACCCGTACAATGGTTGCCCCTTTTCAACGACACGCTAGAGCCGTGCCGTTCACGAGTGGGCTTTCCTCAACGCTCTAAGCGGGTAGTGTGCCTTTAAATCTCGAATGTCGGGAAAGAATATTATCGAATATGTGCGACAAACACACCATGGAAGCTGCGTCACGAATGAAAGAATCGGTTTTGTAAAGTACTGTAATTGAAAAAATAGGAGCTAATCACTGATAACAGTGAGCAGAAAAATAATGAAAAATTTGTAACATCTATACCAAACAAAAGTATTCAGAATTCCACCATTTTTTTTTTCATCGTTTGAAGTCACCAACCCCTATATTGCGGGACAATGGGTGAGGCGGACAGGGGAGGGAGGAGATTAAAGAGAAATTAATCTCCCTATCCCCAGCATCCCCAAATCTGCGGTCCTACGTCCATAACTTAATGCTTGCTCATCTAGGGCTTATTACAAGATTGCCCGCACAATGGTGCACTTGCCCCTCTCCATTTTATGTTGGATGCCCTTTCTATAAAACATGAAGAAAACCAAGAAAACAAAGCCTGTTGGAGGATCGCACTATTGATTTAAGGAACTCGGATTCAATATCTCGAGACAGCATTCGAAAAAAGAGCCCCTCTAGCTTTGCTTTTTATCTTCCAATGAAAATGTTGCTTTTCGACCAATTTTTTTTTTCAATGTGCGCTCCACCCTTCCCACCTTTTTTTTTTAAAGTTTTCCGGCTTCTTTGATCATACACACATATAGACAAAACATACCAACGTGGTAGGAAAGGTCTTTCAAAGTCGTTGTTTTTTTAGAGTGTATCGGTTTCATTTTTCCCCCAAGCATATATGCAAACAAGAGCGACATGTGAAGTACTGTGGTTTTAACTCGAGGTAAATGATGCAAGTTCTTCCCATATAGGCGTCTCTGCCCCGGCTGTACATCTCTGTCTTCTCAGACCCAGGTTCGATCTTGGTAAAGGGAAGAGTTTATGTACGGATTTTTCTCCGGTTGTTTCCAGCCCGTTTCCTCTGGGTACTCTGGTTTCCTCCCACCTGCGGCAAAACAACTGACAAGATGGTGGTTCCTTCCATTTAACATTTGCTGCTTCCTTTAACATGTTCTCAGCTTACTGGCCGACTTCTTCCATTCTGTTCCATATGACGTAATAATGACGTCATGGAGCGGAGGTCTAGCTGAGCCAAATGAGGCAACCCGTCACGTGAACGGAAATCAGCTCCGCCATCTTGGTTCGTTGCTTGTTTTGGCTAATTGTCAATCGATATTGGCTAAGTAACTACTAATTTGCGGTAAGCAACTGAATGGTGTTTTTCGATAGAATTGTTGTCTAACTTTCATTGTGTGACCTACATGTATTCATTGCGATGATGCAGGCTCTATGTAAACTACCCGAAAACGATGCGACATCATAGCAGTGCAACTAATTCGATCTCCGTTGTAAAAGCTAACAACCATTGTTAAACCAGAACGGGTAATTATTGATTATATGGTTTGATACGTTACCTGGACGGACATTTGCAAAAAGAATTGAAGTATGGCCATCTACTAATCTGAACGATGCAACTTGTGCAGTGTGCTATATTAACGCCTAAGTTTATTGCATGAAAATGCTCTCACAATCGCCCATTCACATCCACTATGCGTGTGCAGATGAAGCTAGGTGTGCTCCCAGTTGCTATTAATGAACACACTACAGCACAGGCGCGTTTCTATGAACATACTTCCACTACCACCTCCTTTGATCGAAAAGGGAACCGACGCATTCACGGTAAGTTTCATCCCCACCCTTTCTTCTCCTATGATGACTCGAATTAGGTTCATTCGAAAGGTGGGAATGTCTTGTTTGCATCAAGGGTATTGAAAGGGTCTATCATTGTTAGGAACCAAGCAACACCCGTTTTACTAGGGGCTTGTATCACAGGCACCCTTCTATTTTTCGCTCATTTCAGTTTTCTACTGCAGTTGTGACGTTTCTAATTAAGGTGGATAACTCCAATAAGGTACATAGGAATGGTGGGAATGGCTTCTATATATTAAGGGTAATTGAAATGGTTCACACCACTGTTCGGGTAATCACAACAGCAGTTGAAAGTGAAAAATGAGTGAAAATCGAATGGTGCCTGTGATATGCCAGCCCCTAGTAAAACGGGCATAGCTCGGGCCTTAACAGTGGCAGACTCTTTCTATTACCCTAATTGTAAATAAGACATTTCTGCCTTTAGTGTGAACCTAATTGGAGTCTCCCACCTAAATTAGACAGTAGCTGAAACAGTAGCTGAAAGTCAAAACTGAGCAAACAATCGAACGGTGCGTGTGATACCAGCCCTTACCAAAACGGTAGTACCTCAATACCTAATAGCAGTAGATCCTTTCTATGATCATTGACGCAAAACAAGACATTCCCACCTTTGGAATTAGTCAAATTGAGTCATCCACCTGAATCAGAAACGACACAACAGCAGTTGAATTTGTAGGTTGGTAAATTGAAATATCTGTTGCATTAAATAAGCCAAAATGACTGAAAATGGGCCAAAATGACCGTTTTCTCGAAAACTATACGAGTTAAATTATGAAAAAAAAAGTATGGTACCTACATTGTTTAGATTACATCACTGTAAACAACGTTAATTAGAACAGTATTTTGGTAGTAATAACGCTTTTTGATTAACAAGTCAAAATGGCAAAAATTTGCAAATTTTGACTTTTTGACCCCTAATTTGACTCAATTAAAGGTTTTTTTTTGTAAAAATTTTGAATTATCACACTAAAAAATGAATCAAATGTTATCACACTAAAATTTGTTATGTATTACATGATGTATCATGTGGTAAAGGTAATATTTTGCAACCTTGACTGGTACCGATAAGTGCGTAGCCCATGGACTATACAATTCAAGCCGCGTTTTCTTGGGAGGCCAGAAACCTATCTATCCACTCGGCTGTTCTTAGCTCACTTTGCACGGGTTCCTTCCAAAGATAAACCGTGTTCCAAAAGTGATCTAAAGTTATTTTGATTTTTGTTTTTTAAAGAGGTTAACCAACAGCTACTGCAGTTTGTTTCTTGATGTTATTAATCCTTTTGAGACCCAGCACGTAAAATTGCAGGGGCCTTTTTAGTGTTCTGTTCAGCCGGAACGGCTAGGAAGACTATAGTAACGACTTTGCCTGTCGGTCCATCGCCTTTATCAGCGGATAGTCAAGCGAACTTTAAAAACATGGCAAATTAAAACATCGTTGCTTCCTTATAGCTACACTCTTAGAAGTGTTACTTGCAAAATTACGTCAAAGATTCGTTTACAAGTAACAAAAAAAAATGTAAACTAATGTTACGTCTCCTAAACGTAACTTTTGGGTAGAACTTCAGTGTTTGTTACGTCTAAACTCTTGATATAGGGTTGATTTCATTTCAAATCAAGTGTTACTTCTAAATTTACGTCTAAACAATCGTTCGCACTGCTTACCAACTTGCTTTGGTTGTTCCTTTAATTTTTCTTTCTGTGGTTACGTTTAGTACTGGTTTTCTGTCTACATTTTGACGTTACTTCCAATTTTACATATAAAAAAGGTACTTTGAAGGGTTACTTGTAAATTTACCTCTAAGAAGCTATTTTAGAAGTAACAGAGATCTAAGGTGTAACATCTGGAGGTAACATCAGCCTTTGTTACGTCTAATTATTGGTAGCAAGTGACATTTCTCTTCAGAATGCTTTGTTACTTCGAATTTTACGTCTGAGTTATCATTCACGCTGCTTTCTGAATCATTTTAAGCGTTACTTCCATTTTGGCTCATACGTTACTTTTATTTTGGCTTATATTGTAACTTCCAATTTTCTTTCTTTCGTTACTTTCATTTATATTTCTATCGTTACTTCCAATTGTGTATCTATCATTGCTTTCAACGGTATTTCTGTTGTTACTTCCAAACTTTTCATAACCCAAATTCCTTGAACGAAATGATTCACACCCCTAGAAAGGTGTGCCAGGATCCTGAAAAAGAGGTCAAATGACTATGGCTGTCTGTCTAAACTGTGATCTAAAATAAACGGCAAAAAGAATCGGTAGAATTCAAAATGCAGGGAAGATCGTCTTAAAAAATGTTTAAAAAACGCCGAAGCCAAGAGCAGGAACGCTTCTAGCCTACAACTCACAAAAACAGGTAAGATGATGTACATTTTTGGCTAATGTTAAAACACAGATGTAGGGCATGTATGTATTTTAGCTGGGATTTCAAGACAATGTGGCAGAGAACTGTAAAGACTGAAAGCCTAACGGTTTTATTCAAGGAGTACCTTACATAATTTGTGTCACTGCTGGAGCCGCTTCCCTTGTATTTGTTCTCGGTGAGTTCCATAATGACAAGGTAGTTGGAAAAGAGTTTGTGTGTGTGTGTATGTGTGTGTGGAGGGGGAGGGGTTGAGTGACAACGAGCAATTTTTCGAAGAAATATCGGAAATGGGGTTCTTTCTGTATTCCCCCCCCCCCTTCCCATCACCACGCAATATCACATTTAAATAAATCAGAATGCAAACAGTTCTTCTCTGGCATAGCCTGCAAATTTAATTCCTCTCGACCAGAATTTAATTTTCTCACTTTTGCCTTTCGTGCACAATAAAGACAGTAAAACTCTCGTAAATAACGATCACATAATTTAAATAAAAATTAGGCTGACCTAAGTAGTTAAACTTAGTTGCAGCAGCTCGGAAAGGGTTGTACAGGTTGTACAGGACCGATATTGGTACCGTAGTTTAGTTCGTAGGTGGAAAAAAAACGCGGGAGAAGCCTGAAAAAATCAGCCGAAGGAAAAAAAAGCCGAATTGTTTCATTATTTTTTTTTGTATTC
>JAHWFP010260407.1:0-25580 GCA_023313725.1 Lithobius niger
GGTAATGGCAATGATGTGGTGATATGTATAGCCTCCACTTCTGATCATGTGATGAAAAGTGGAGGTAATGACGTCACTTCCGGTCATGTGATGAAAGCGGCTATGATGTCACTTCCAGTGGGCGGTGTTTCTGGTGGGTGGAGCTTAGACATCACTTCCTGTATGACGTCACTTCCGGTTATGACATCACTTCTGGGATCTCTACTAAGTTAGTGTTTTGTGTGATATTAAGGATATTAGTCTTAGTGAGGCGGTGAGTTTAGGTGATAGCGAAAATCCTTTAAACAATCAACTGTCATTATTACTGGAGAGTGTTTTGAACCAATCTCTGATGTATTTAGAGTTATAGTTGATTTTTAAAGTGCTTTTTTCTAGGTTTACACCCATAACCGTTACGGTCAGTCCAGTGAGTTAAGTGTCAAACAACAAATTTTCGAAAATTCAGTACAGATGTAGTTCTGGACTTGACCACACGGCCTCCCAGCCTTGCTGCAGTTGGGCAGGGCTACATGCACCATATCAGTAGGGAATCTATACTAATGGCTCCCCTCTCGGGTGACTCCGGTTATGACATCACTTCTGGGATTTGTACCAAGTTTGTGCTTTGTGTGATATTAAGGATATTAGTCTTAGTGAGGTGATGAGTTTAGGTGATATGGAAAAACCTTTAAACAATCAACTGTCAATATTACTGGAGAGTGTTTTGAACCAAACTCTGGTGTATTGAGAGTTATAGTTGATTTTTAAAGTGCATTTTTGTAATTTTACACCCATAACCGTTACGGCCAGTCCAGTAAGTTAAATGTCAAAACAAAATTCGAGAAATTCCAGTCCAGAAGTAGTTCTGGACTTGAACACACGGCCTCCCAGCCTTGGTGCAGTTGGGCAGGGTTACATGCACCTTATCGGTGGGGAACAAGTGCCTGTAAACATACGCACAAACCCACCAATCCACGAAGGGTGTACTACAATTCGAGGGGGTACTACAATTCGAGGGGGGTATTACAATTGGAGGGGGAACTACAATTCGAGGGGAGGGTAAGGGAAATTCCCTACATATATGGTGCATGTAGCCCTGCCCAACTGCACCAAGGTCGGGAGGCCGTGTTTTCAAGTCCAGAACTACAGCCAGACTGAAATTTATTTTCTCAAACCACCTTATATAGGAATCTCCAACCAATCAAAACTCCCATTTCTCCAACCAATCAAAATAAAGAAAAAGGGAGTTGCCGTTTCTCCAACCAATCAAAATAACGAAAAAAGGAAAACGCAGATTTTTTTTTCAAGGAGGGCCCTATATAAGGAGGCTCGCAAAAATAAATATTCAGTCCACCTGAAGTTCTGGACTCAAACACACGGCCTTCCAGCCTTGGTGCAGTTGGGCAGGGCTACATCAATAGGGAACCTGCACCAAGTTTTTTCCAAGTTTTTTAAACTTTTCTAAGATTTTCTATGTTTTTTAAAAGTTTTTTCTGTCTCCTGGAGATCCGAAAAAAATAAATTTTAGTCCGGATGTAGTTTTTCCTTCATGTTTCTTTGGAAAATTATTTCGTATATAATAAAAAAATAAAAGGAATGAATGATTTTTTTTTCGAGAAAAAGAAAATGAATTCAAAATCATCATTTACATGTGTGTACTGTGGAAATGTCTACGCAACTCAGGAAGATTTGATCCATCATCTTCCCATCCATCGATCCAATCGTCGACCAGAGTGCTTACTCTTCGAAAACGAGTTGAATGATATCGAAGGTGAAGTAAGTTGCACTTTGGCACATGATGATACACACCGAATTTATCCCAGAGTAATTGAATGTGTCGACCCATCTGTGGCGGTCCATCTACTCCATCATCCGCTCTAACTTCTTATTAAGACCTGCTTTGATGAACTGACCAATTCTAAAGTTCAACTGTGTTTAGTGATAGATTTTTCCAGGGATTCCAACATCACGCGACCTGTTTCTGGTCCCTCTATACAACCATTTATAACGAATCTGACATGTCGGAAGTATTGGAGAATGCTTACAAAAAAATACAAAAATCCGTCGAGGCTTTCGAGAAAAAAGGCAGTGATTGGCGCATTTCAAAAGTTATGGTATGCTTCTAAAAGTAGCAAAAATCGATCCTTTACATCCTAGTTGTTTCTTACCCTTACCAAGGGCATTATGCAAGAAAAGCGAAGCTATAGTAAATGTGGAAAATTCTGACAAAAAGTGCTTTCTGTATTCAATTTTAGCCGCTAAAATGAAGTGCTACGAAACTGAGGTTAAATATTACGAACCATTTTTGAATACTATAGACTATTCCATGTTGAAGTTTCCCCGTGAGTCTACAACAAATTAATTCCTTCGAACGAGCCAACAATTTATCCATTAACGTAATTTCGTTAAGGGCTCGATAGGATTACATCCGGTGATAGTGAACAAAAACATGGAAGGAGAAGTAATTGACTTGTTATTAATAGCCGACAAAAAAGGAAATAGTCATTACTGTGGCATCCTAGATACTCACTTTCCTACCACCTGGTAATAACACATTAAAATTCCTACACTATAACAGACGCAATCCTCATCCTTGGATAATTTATGCAGATTTCGAATGTATGCTCAGACCCGTACAAACTAGTAATGTCGATCCATCTTTGAGTTCGTCTACCAAAGTCAGTTTGCATTCACCTAGTAGTTTTGGATACGTGGTTATTGGCCCAGAAAATGAAATCGTGAGTTAAAAATTCTACCTCGGTGAGGATGCGGTGGATAAGTTTTACGAATGTATTAATATCGAAATTAACAAGTTTGCTAATATTTTATTGTGGCCAAAACTTCTGATGATGAGTGCTGAAGAGGAAATTCAGTTCTTGAAAGCTGATACTTGCTACTACTGCAACAAAGTCATGCTTGACGATGCTCTCTCATTGAAGAAAGTGAGAGATCACTGTCACTTCACAGGAAAGTTCAGAGGTGCTTCTTGTTAGACAGTTCCCCTTTGCTCCTCTGTCTGGGACTCTTGTCCTTGCCATAATAGTTCCCAGTGTAACTCCCCAACATCCAATTTAAGCTCTGCCTAGCTTTCTCCCATCACCTCTCTTTGTTGCAATAATGATCTTTTAAGTCCTGAGTAACCATTGTTTAGTGGTATTGTTGTTTTTCTGTTTACTTTTTCTGGAAACAACCTTTTGTTCCTAATCTCTCCTCTGTCCCAACAGTTGGCTCCTTTTGGGTTGTGGCCCAATTTTACTCATGTCTGAGTTATATTTTGTCTTCCCTTTACAGTGTGATGGGGAAAAGAACGGAATGGCTATTTCCAAGGGATTAACCGGCCTTGTGCAACCCCGCTATGCCCGGTACAAGGAAGAACGCCAGAAGGATGGTAAATTCAAGGTTTATTCCAGAGCCACGCGGTCTGTCCTCAGGAGATGTTGTCCAATGGTTCAAGGATGCTCTGATCAGGGCTACTAGCAGAGTGGCACACTTCAGGAAGAGTTCTTAGCTGGTTAGGGACTAGCTCCCAGAGTGAGGCTGCAAGGGGCTGCAAGGCCTTAAGTACCTAGAGCTGCAGCCAGTAACTGCCACTGGTGGTGCAAGGTACTTCCTGTACTATATCCTGGTATCCCATGATCCATCTCTGCTAGCAGCTACCCCTAGGGGCAGGCAAGGCCAGAGCCATCCAGACCACTGATCCCCAGGGACTGGACCATACATCAAAGTACATAGCATTACTGGAATACATCAATAAAGATACAGAGTGTACAGAATAGATAACTTGGAGCCATAGCATCAAGGTAAAGGGGCCCACTAAGGCCCTAGCTTAATGAGTACGAGGAAGCTGTGGAAACCGTCGTTGCAGAGGTCCCGCCCTCGAAAAGAAGCGCCCTCGCTTTGTCAAGGTAAGTGAAAATTATTCATTAAGCTAAGCTTAATTATTCATATTCATAATTATTCATATTCATATTATTCATATAATAATCAAGGTTCTCAGAAATTATTCAAAAATAATACCAAGAAGGCGCGCATTAACAACAAGTTAAAATTAAGGATGCTATGGGGACGTTTAAGCTTTCTATCTGCTAATAATTCAATCGTTTGACTGTTCCAGCAGGGTGACATTACCTATACGCACTAGTAACGTTTTCTGTAAGGTCTGGGAAATCTTTGAGCATCAAAATGCAGACATTATTCCCGTAAAAACCCGCTACGCAAACTTAATTACTTGAACATTTTCACGAAAATTATGCAGAAGCAAAAACGATTTTTCAACATTTAAAATACAATCACAATCAATCAGTGCAAAAACAGTCAAGAAAAACAACTAAGTGCTTGATGCACGAAAATTCACTTAAAAACCGTAACCACTAATCATCGATTACTATTATCATTAGCTAAGAAAGATTTGTACTTCAAAATCTTAATCGTCAAAATCGGTTGTCAAATATCGGTAACAACGCGTGTCAAATGTGACTAACGCGATAACAATCAGTTAAGTTCAACTTGAAATTAAGCTTGCAATTGTTAAATTCAAGCATTGTTACATTCAATAATCATTAACAGCTGATGATTCCTTAATTAAAATAACATACAAGTTGCTAGGAAATGGGTACCCAGCTCAACCTTAAGCACGAGCCCCCAATTCCATTCGTCCCAACGACAGCTGATCAACCTCCACCATGGAACTACCACGAACAAACCAAAGTGAAGAAGAATTAGATTGGGCCGAATTTTTCTCGGCAGATGAGGAATTTCGTACAATCGTTATCACTGAAACTCCACTTACTCGACGCGCTGGGGCCGTCCGTTATGTTAATCGATATTTGCCTATGATCCTCTACGGATACAATGTCTTTCATAATGAGCTCCCTGTTGGCTCAGTTCATCCTTCAGACGGACCACAGCTGGCCTGGGCGATTCCACCCCCCCAGTCCACCTCACGAAATGGAGGAACAACCGCCAGAAGCTGCAGCTGGGGAAGAACCAGAGTCCGTCGAAGCCTCTTCGAACAGTGCAAACGACGCCAGCAGCTCGTCGCTATTTCCTGACCCTGGCGACCTCGCCAGTAAGTTAATTCCATTTTAACTCCGTACTACCTCATTTAACCTGGAACGTTCGCTACAATTCCTTCCTTTCTTCACAGATGAAACCTCGGATTCCGGGCTTCCAGAAAGCGGCGGCACTGAATAAAGTCGGACAATTCCAAGCATTCCGACCACAGCACCCTTTTGTTCACTTTAAAACTTAAATCCATTAATGTCCTTCCA
Organism: Lithobius niger; assembly: GCA_023313725.1. Lineage (NCBI taxonomy): Eukaryota > Metazoa > Arthropoda > Chilopoda > Lithobiomorpha > Lithobiidae > Lithobius > Lithobius niger. The sequence goes on from JAHWFP010260407.1 coordinate 5,250, forward strand.
CTTATAAAGGAATTTGAAAATCAGCCAAGTGTGTTCGCTTACGTTAGCTCTAATTTTAGGCTAGCTTATTGCATTATGCTCATTACTAAATGATGCTATTAACCTAATCAACTTTCAATTCTAAGTACCCACAAGACTTTTCTTTTAGCAAGTATCCTTAGCCTCAACACCCGAGTGTCACCAGATTGTTTACATTTAAATGCTATTTCTTCCAGTCCACAAGCAACATTATGATTTGCATGTGAAATTATTTTAGATCTAGCTACTGCTGGCCGAAAGAAGACCTAGAAGAAACACAGTAACTACTTTTAGATTTAAGTTTAAAATTCTTCGGAATCTGCTTCACTAACTGGTTAACGTTCACCTTAAATCTGTTCACGTAAATTATCTATATGATACACATAACGAGAAATAATACCCGTATTAAGATCTTTAAGCTGATAAGCTACAGGACTAAACTTTTTAACAATCTCGTAATTTCCGATGTAAATCTGTGCCATTTTCTTCATAAAATAGCGGGATTTGTCACTTTTGGGGTGATTTCGTATGTAAACTTTAGTTCCTACTTCAAATTCTTTACCAGTTCTATGTTTATCCGCCTTTACAGCACGATGTAACTTAACTGCTTGGCGTTTGCGTACAGCTCTCCTAACTATCGCACGCATGCGTGAAGTTAAGTTTAAGATGTGTAATGGGAAATTAACTTCGTCCGTTTGTACTTTACCGACAGGGGCTTTGGGCATTCGTAACTCCCTTCCTGTTGCTAACATACTTGGGGTGAAACCCGTCACCGTATCAGTTGCTGAATTTAATGCTAACTGTAGCTGTTTCAAACGTAAATCCCAATTTCTATGACCCGTTTTTTCGTCTTGCACGTAAATTGCTAGCGTTTTTGTTAATTCTTTCATCCACCGCTCAGCTAGGCTGGACTTAGGTGAATAGACTGACAGAAATCGAGCTTTGATACGCCATTGCAGGCATACATTCTTCATTATTTGTCCTCTCAAATTATTGGATCTGTCGGAAAAAATTTCCGCTGGCACGCCATGCCTTGAAAACACTTCATCAATGAGTACCTTTGCTATAGATTTAGCTTCAGCGTTTCTTAGGGAATCAACTCAACCCAATGACTCCACTTATCAAGCACCACTAGGATGTAAGTAAAACCGTTTGTACTCCGTACCAGTGGGCCTTTCAGATCAAACACAATACTCTCCCATGCTTCCTTTTCCGTTACTATCATCGTTTTAGCCTTCTTACGAGTCTGCTGGACCTTATGGACCTGACAAACTTTACACGTCCTTACGTAACTTGAAATCAACTTTGTAGCACTCATCCATGTGTACAAATAAAATATGCATTTTATCGTCTTGTAAACACCCATATGAGGACCTGTAAACGTATTGTGTACTAGCTGAATGATTTTCTTTTGCAGCGAACGGGGCACCAGAATGTTCAAATTCGGCGCATCAACAACATCTTTATTTACGTCCACATAAATTATTCCGTCACTCACAATTGACTTTGGCTGGTATTTCAACACAAATCTATGAACTGACGGCGAATCATACTTTATTTCCTTCGTTTCTCCCTCCAACGCTAATTTTAATGCCAACGTGTATTTTTCCTTTAACTTTTCTGCTCTAATCTGATCAAGCGAAATCTGTTCAATATCCATCTGCTTAAACAAACAATCGTTGTTAAAAACAAACAATTCTGACCCGTTCGTTCATCCACAGCCGGTATCAAGATTTTATTAGTGATAGGAGTAAAGTCTCTCTCAGATTCGTATCGTCTAGACAATACATCCGCGATGCGAGTCTGTTACCCTGGGACGAAGCAGATCTTAGCGTCCAACTGAGATAACTCCACAAGCCACTTCTCTAAGCGCACTTGCTTAAAACTGAAAGTGCCTTATGGTCGCTGAAAATTGTTATCACATCCCCTTCTATGTATCTACGCCACTTACGCACTGCCCAAATAATACTCATTAATTCCTTTTCACTATTAGAAAATCTCTGCTCAGCAACTGTCAAACGTCTAGAGATTATATCTATGGTTTTCTTCTCCTTAGTGAGTGGATCGACCTGATATAAAATCGCTCCAGCCCCATAGAAAGATGCGTCCGCCATAATTATCCAAGGCTGATTGTAATCAGGCGCTGCTAACAAGAGAGCGTCTACCAACATTTTTTTGATTTTCTGGTAAGCTTGTTCCTGCTCACCTCCCAGACAATTTCGGACTTTTACCTTTTAGCACCGCAAATAGAGGCGCTGCAATAGCCGAGTATGACATCACAAATCTACGGAAAAAACCTGCCAAACCGAGAAATTTCCGGAGCTCATTAATGCTTTTGGGGCGTGGCCAATTCTCCAGAATTTCTTTCTTACTAGGATTCGGCAAGACCCCCTCACTTGTAACCTTATAACCTAGCAGGGTTAGTTCTTTCTTACAAAAGTCTGTCTTCTTTATGTTTATTTTGAATCCTTCACGACCCAAAATCATTAGGGTGTCTTCGATCACCATCAAGTGCAATCGGAATTCTTGTGACATAATCGAGATATCATCAAAATAGCTCTGTACGTTCAGATAATGTAGAGGGGCGAGCATTCGTGAAACTGAGGCACAGAAGAATGCTGGTGCTTGCTTGATACCAAACATAATTTTGAGAGGGGTAAAATTTCCGAATGGGGTGCAAAAAGATGACACCTCACCTGCTCGTTTCGTCACCCCTACTTGCCAGTATGCCTCGGTCAGATCAAAAAGTGTAAGGTACTTGCTCTTAGGGCACCTCTGCACCATATCCTCAATTCTAGGGGTTGGGAAGTTTTGCATCTTGCTTATTTCATTCAATTTATTGTATGCTATTACAAAACGCGTGGTGTTATTCTTCTTGGGGATGATAAATGCCGGAAAACACCATGCACTCGTGCTGGGGACGATAACCCCAAGCTCCAGCATCCGATCTACATGCTGACGTAATTGCAACTCTTTAAACTTTGAAACTGGATAGGGTTTTAACGCAATTGGTGGGTGATCGCCAACATCAATATCCATAACTGGGCTTATTAACCCAATTCTCGAACTGAACACAAATATATATTTCATTAATACCTTGAACAACTGTTCTTTTTCGTCATCTGTTAAAACGTCACTCTCATTTACTTTATTACGAATATCTTCCTCTGTGGCACAAAACTCATCTGGCTCTATGGATGTAGCAGTTGCCTGGGACTGATGGACTTCGTTTATACCCGGCTCCCGATTCAGTTTGTAGATTTTCGAAGGTTTATCCTGCCAAAACCAAGTATTCGACGCGAAATTTGGCTGCAAACCCGTGACTGTTGAAAATCTACGCCAAGAATTACCGGCTGGATTGTGTTTTCCATCAAGATCAGTGGAAAAGTTACAGTCCATTGCGCAATCTGAAACGTAGCCAATACGAAACCCGGACACTCAACGAAACGAGTATCGGCAACTCTAACCCGATAAGGACGTTGCGTGAATTCACATCCCATTTTTAGCAAGTCATCTTTTAGTGAAATATTTATGTAAGACATTGTCGCCTAGACAATTTCTGTTAGGAATTGGTCGGTTTTGAAAAGAAGACACGCCATTTCCAGCTTCACCGACTAAAACTGGATGGCTTTCGGGTTTTTTTGACACGAATTCCTGTGCATCAGAATTCAACTCAATTTCATGAAGTTGTGCAGTAGTGCTTCTATTTGGAGGACGACCCATAGTGGGATTTACACGACAATTTTGTGTTTCGTGCGACGTATTTTTACACTTCGAGCCCCAAATTCCCTGTGCACGACTACCACTACTATTAATACTACCACGACCACGGCTGCTAAAAAAAGTTCGTCCATTTCCGCGGTCATTGCTACTATTTGAATTACTGTTATTGCTGCCGTTTTTCCTAACTGCAACCTGATTTTGTTGGTGATTTAACCTGTTAGGGCAGAATTTAGAAGTCCACCCGACCGTACTACAAATGTTACAAATGTACTTTGCATCATATTTAGGCAAGAAACTTGTGCTGCTATTTTCATAACCTATACCACGATTTCTACCATTTCTAGTGTTACCAATATTTGAAACTCCAGCTTGGATTGGATTAGCCTGTCTCCTTTGAATCATATTTGCCAAGAAAAGACCTTGCATTTTAAAATCTATCAAAGAAGTGAATTTTCTTGACATCATAGGCATGTGAAAAGTTGAATTCAGTGTTTCCAAAATAGCCTCAATTTGATCAAAATCACTGATTCTAGCACCTGTGTTTTGTAAAATATCTGTGCATTTATTGAAATGCTTAATGAAACTTTGGCCGAGGCTACACGATTCCTTACGTCGCTTCTTACGTCGCTTCATCTTACGTCGACGTAGCTTACGTCGATGTAGTGCTTAGAGCGCTTTAAGAACCTCCGTGTACCCACCTAAAACCATTTCAAGTCGCTTTATCTCAAACTACCTCGATACGTCGACGTAAGGAGTTGAAGCGCTTTAACAACCTACGTGTACCCACCTAAAACCCATTTTCTACGTCGCTCTAAGGATTGCTTCCCTTTGATTGGTTGAAATGAGATCGCTGAATCGTCACAAAACTAGGACGGCAACCTGTCACTTTGTTAAAACGAAGTCGAAAGCCAGCTAGCTGAATGGGAATAAAGAGGGGTTTGCTTGATGGGGGGATTAGATAAACGCGACGCAGGAACCCCCGCCGTCGTTTTAACTCACTCCAACTACAACCTCCGTGTAACCACCTCTCTCCTAAAGCGATGTGAGTTCAATTCGACGTAAGGTAAAGCGACGTAAGATGAAGCGACGTAAGAAACCTACGTGTACCCTCGGTCTTTCATTTTCTTGCATTCTCATAGTTCTAACCTTAGCAATTAGGTTATACCCATGTGACTGTACTTCAAACTTAGCCAAAAACAAGGTATTAAAATTCTCCCAACTAGAAAAAGGTTCATTTGCCAAAAACCAGTCAACAGCATCCCCTGTTAACCATGATGGAACAGTTTGGTGGATAAATAAATTCTCATCAACCTTCCTAACCTATAAAATTCTTTCCAATTTCATGATAAAAGCTGAGAGGAAAATTTTGTCATTCAACCCATTAAATTTTCCAATTTTCAAAGCTTCCATTTTAGGCAAAGGTATTGACATTTCAACAGCTCTTTGGTAATTATTCTGTGATGAACAGCTAACAACATTTGAACTACTACCAACTAGATTACTGCTAAGTGTCATAACAGGTGAACTGAAAACATTAGTTGTTGAAGTTAATGGTGGCTTAGGCACAGCACCTGAAGCTGGCCAACTAACAGGATTTGTGCCTCCCCATAAAAAATTAACGACTGAATCCAGTTTAGTACTCAAATCCAAGATGGTAGTGTCAGTACAATTATTAGCTGAAAAAGGCTGGTTATAATAATTTGGCACATGAGTAGGCATTTGAGTTGTCACTTGGCTTGGTCCAGGCAAGGGTACACAAGAATTTGGCATTGAAGCTACAGTTACTGAAGGCTTGCCAAGCATTTGGAATACAGGGTCATTTGGTAAAATAGAACATGTTTGAACCTGTCCAGAGGGGTCAGTCCATGTTAGGGTTACTGGAATTAGTTGCTGCTGCTGCAAATTAGCAGTAGTTGTTACTGAAGCTACACAAGCAGGAGGAAAAGGAGGTGGAAAAGGCAAATTCACATTTGAAGGCACGCCTGGTACAAATGGAACACCTCCTGTAACACTAGTATTACTTGCAACTGGTGAAAATAATTGTCCAATATTTGGTAAAGTCAATGTAGGGCTTGACACACTAACATTTTAGGCTTGCTGATGTAGAACCTAGACTCAAATTAGGTGTCACTTGAACATTAGGGCTAGCTGGGGGAAACTGAGCTGCTAATCTTGATGGGGTAACCCCTAATGGTGATTGCACAACTTGTGGAATAATAGGGGTAGTCATTCTAGCTGCTTGTTCCCTTCTAGTCCTTTTCCCTATTTTATTAGGGTCCCAACTTAAACTCCAAGAGTCAGGGTCTAAATCTGGCTTAGATCTAGTAGACCTTGGCATAAAATCACACAATCTTGAAAGCTTTAGGCCTATAGGCTATGAAAAGTCACTACAAGGCTAAAATTCAGTAGCCTACACAAATCAAAAGTAGTCTCAGCAAAGATAAGAGTCAAAAGGCACTAGCCTACATAGGCCCACACAATATCTTCCAATAAAATAAAAAGCACTGACTGATCCAAACAAAACTCCACTGCAATATAAAAAGTTATTGCTATCTCAACACAGTTCACAATACTCACAACTACCCAGGTTGTCTCTTGGTTACTCACTGAAGGCTGGGGTCCCAGACGAAAATGGAACACCCAAGATGGCTGCCGGCATTCCAAAAAGGTTTCTTGGTGAAAATGGGTCCTTTCCTAGGTGAAAAATGAACGGCCGATGCACCACTTGTGCAACCCCGCTATGCCCGGTACAAGGAAGAACGCCAGAAGGATGGTAAATTCAGGGTTTATTCCAGGGCCACGTGGTCTGTCCTCAGGAGATGTTGCTCTGAAGGATGCTCTGATCAGGGCTACTAGCAGAGTGGCACACTTCAGGAAGAGTTCTTAGCTGGTTAGGGACTAGCTCCCAGAGTGAGGCTGCAAGGGGCTGCAAGGCCTTAAGTACCTAGAGCTGCAGTCAGTAACTGCCACTGGTGGTGCAAGGTACTTCCTGTACTATATCCTGGTATCCCATGATCCATCTCTGCTAGCAGCTACCCCTAGGGGCAGGCAAGGCCAGAGCCAGAGCCAGAGGGACTGGACCATAGCCATCTAGACCACTGATCCCCAGGGACTGGACCAAACATCAAAGTGCATAGCATTACTGGAATACATCAATAAAGACACAGAGTGTACAGAATAGATAACATGGAGCCATAGCATCAAGGTAAAGGGGCCCACTAAGGCCCTAGCTTAAAGAGCACGAGGAAGCTGTGGAAATTGCTTTGCACTACTGTCGCCTTAATTCACCTTTTGTGGACCTTTCCTGTGTTTATCTTCGTTTGTGCTTTGTTCCCCAGTCTGGAGTCCGGACCCCAACACCACAAACTGTAAATCCATTCATTTCTCCATTTACTATGTAAGACGAAAAGCCAAAACCCCACAGTGACAATTTCATTGGATGCCAACTCATATTAACTTTGTTACTTATGAACCAAGTATAATTCTCCCCCTCTCTAAACGGGCCATGTTTGGCTCAGTAACTGTTTTGCCATGTTGTTCCATGTGTCATTGATGAATAAAACAAGAGGAAAGAGATCAACAGTCCCCAAAACAAAACTGTTTCTGTGTGATTTACCTAAAATGTTCTAGCCGTAACGATCCACTATTTTCTAAGCCTCTGAATGTTTATTTATTGCGCTTAAGCGATACCGTGGCCGAACTTGCCCAGGAAGAAGCTCATCCACGATTTTTCCCTAACTGCAGATCCGCCACGGACACCCTCTTCCCTGTCGAAAACTGGCCCCTCCTTTGAGCCTTGAAACGGCCGCCCCAACTCTCCTTAAATAATAAATAAATAATAATAATAAAGCGGCACCCTTTGTACACAATGACGTAGAAGATGATGATGATAGAAATGGCAGTTAAAACAAGCTGGAACAAACAAACGACACATGTCCAGAACTACGAAGTGGCCTTTCTATTGGTGATAGCGTTGTGCAGTGCCTAAACCGACATTTTTGTAGCGTGTGCTGTTGCACGCAATCACACGTACGGTTAGTATTTCCCACACTTCTCACGTAAAATGCAATCAGGATGCAAGGAGCATAAATACTATCCCGATCGTCTTCCATAATTTAGAAGGCTACGATATGCATCTACTGATTTTAGAGGCAAAAAATTTCCCTTCGGGAGTGGACGTTCTTGCTAGAAACACCGAGCGTTTCATGAGTATGACCATTACTAGGTACTTTTGCTTCAATGATAAGAACTTTTCGGTAAGGTTACGTTTTTTAGACAGTTATAATTTCCTATCTTTGTCGCTGGAAACTTTGGCTAAAAACCACAAGAAAGATCGACCCTTCAACATCACAAAAACTGCTCTTGAATCGGTAGATTGGTTCGAGTCGGGGGAAGTCTCGGATTTATTGACGCAAAAACGCCACTACCCATAAGAGTACGTGCAGTCTATGGACATGTTTGAAGAATGGAAATTACCTCCTAAAGCGGCATTCTTCTCCATTCTACGAGGTCAAGGCATCACTGACGCAGAGTATGATCATGCTACATCAGTTTGGAACTTGCTGAAAGAGAAGGTTTCTAAAAATTATCATCTCATATGTCAGATGATCGATGTATATCTTCTAGCCGACGTTTTTCAAACTTTCAGGGAAACATGTTTGCTCAATGATGGCATAGATCCATGCTACTATCTATCCACACCAGGATTTAGTTGGGCAGCCGCATTGAAAAAAAACTGAAGCCAAACTAGAACTGTTTACACATGGGGGAAAGCATAACTTTATAACTTCCGGTATCAGAGGTGGAACAACTTTCATGCCAAAAAGGCACTCGATCGCCAATAACAAATACCTACCAGACACCTACAACGAGAATCTACCTAGTCTGTATCTAGTACATTTGGATGTCAACAACTTATACTGACTAGCATGACCGAATTTCTTCCATACGATCGATTTAGCCGGCTAACGAGGAAAGAAATTCTCGAATTTTGCTTGGCATCAGTTGAAAAAGATTCGGAATACGGTTATACATTGGAAGTGGACTTGGACTATCCATCCGAGTTACACGACGATCACAATGATTATCCTTTAGCATCGGAAAAGTTTAAAATAATGCCAAAACTCGTGTCTTCCTTCATGAAATAAATGGCAGGAAACAAGAAGATCGTTTCTGCTTCCAAACTGACAACCAACCTGCTCCCAAAGAAAAACTATGTAGTTCATTACAGGAATTTACAATTCTACTTTACTTGAAGAATGGTTTAATTTTGAAAGGTATTCACAGAATTCTAAAATTTCGACAGAAGCAACGGCTAAAATCTTACATAGAATTTAACACCGAGAAGCGTCAACTCGCAACGACGATCTTTGAAAAAAGATTTTTTCAAACTGAAAAATAATTCGGTATTTGGAAAAACGATGGAAAACAAATCGGGGCGTTTATCCGTGAAGTTATCCGACAATCTAAAAAAAATCTGTCAAGTACAGCACTCTACCACAGGCGGATTCGTTCAAGATTCTCAACGAAAATCTCGTACAGGTAAACTTGAGACTTCGTAACATCAAGTGTGACTTACCAACTTACTCCGGTTTCTGCATCCTCGAACTTTCCAAACTCACAATGTATGAATTTCACTACGAGTTCATGCGTCCAAAATATGGAGACCTTGCACGTTTACTTTTCACAGACACCGAGAGTCTGTTCTATGAAGTAGAGACTGACGATTTCTACCAGGACATGAAAACTGAGCCAGATAGATTCGACAACAGCAATTACGATCCGTCCCATCCTCTATACAGCGTTAAAAACAAACAAGTCCTGGGAAAAATGAAAGATGAGACGGCTGGCATCCTGGTGAAAGAATTTGTAGGCTTGAAAGCAAAAATGTACTCAGTTCTAGTAGGGGAAGAGAGCATTAAAAAAGCTAAAGGGATTAGTAAAGTATTTATCCAAAAAAGTCTCAGTCACGAAGATTACAAAAAAGCACTATTTTCGAAAACATTTTCAAAAGCTGCTTGAATGAGCATTCGAAGTAAAGATCATCAGCTCGCCACGGTTGAAATTTCAAAATCATCTTATCTCCCTACGATGATAAGAGATTAGTGCTGGATGATGGAATAAATATGTTAGCGCATGGTCACTGCAAAACCGGCATAGCGGACGATTTTGTAGACAACATAATCGATCCAATGGAGGATGAAGAAGCTGAAGAGCGAGCTTCGCTGGAGAAAGATGGGGGAGGGGGAAGAAGCATCGGCCAGTGAAATAACAAAACGAATCGAAGAAGAAAAAGTACTGGCTAATACGAGAAAAAGAGCCGCTGCTTCTCGTAAAAAACTTTTGATGGAAACTGTCGACCAGAGAAAAGCTAGGTTGGATAAAAATGGCCGCCGTTATTGCTAAAAAAACGCGAGACAGAAACTGTTGAACAGAGAAAAGCTAGGTTGGATAAAATGGCTGCTGCCATTAGTAAGAAACGTGCGACAGAAAATGTGGGTCAGAGGAAATGATCACAGCTAGAAGAAGAAAATGGATGAAAGAAAATTAATATTTAGATTCGGACGAGAATAAACTGTTAATATGATAAGTTGTACTTAAAAATCAAGTGGAAATTATTTAAGAGGATAAACTGCTAACATTATCCATCCAACTATTAAATTTTGAATCGTATCCCTTCCATTTAACAAAGTACAGCATTTTTCCATCAGTGGCTTTTGTTTTTTCGCAATACTTTCTCCACTAAAAATAAATCAGGTACAAGAGTTTTTTGAATTTCTTGTTCGTAGAAACCTCCAAGCACCGGCTCACCCGATTCGTCGTTTAATAGATAAGTAACAGATTCGTTTTTTTTGCACTTTACGGATCATGAAGACTTTATTAGTAAAATATCAAACATTTTCTTAACTTTAGAAATTCTGACTTTATTTCCAATGTCATACTTGGGTTTTTTCAACGATTGTTTTGACTTAATTCTCAGCAACGATTCGTGACGTCTGGTTACTTCCCTCGGTTTTAGTTTAGTTGCAAAGTGAACTGTGTCATTGTACCGTGAAACTAACTCGTCAATAATGCCTATCCACCGGTATGTCCCCTGCCTGGTGAATCGTTTCCACATTTCAGTTTTAAGCGTTCTGTTGAAACGTCCTACAACACTCGCTTTCTTCTCAGAGTGGGTGGAGCACATGTTGATGTTGTGACGCTTAAGAAGCACTTTAAAGTCTTTATTGTAGAATTCACTACCTAAATCAACTTGTAAATTTTTAGGAGGATTCGTTCCTTCGAGTATCTTCTTAAAAGCTTCCGTTACTTCTACACCAGATTTTGATTTAAGGGAAATGGCCCAAGAAAACTAGGACATGACATTTATGAACGTACGTAGGTAGTTAAACCCTTTATTTACATAAGGTATCATTTCCACCAAGTCTGCCTGCCATAGATCATTCAAGCTCAGCACAATCACTTTCCGCCTCGGAAAGTGTTTTCGCATCGGTTTGTGGAGTTCGTTTACGAGTTGATCCATCTCGTTTTTTTCCGTCCCATCACCAACTTCAGTTTTGCCCCCATGATTTTTTAAACAATCACCGCGGCTAATTTTTCTCTCCAAGAAAAAGAAGGATCCTTATGTACTTTTCGAGCTTTAGATAAAAGAATTTCGTCGGCAACGTGCCGTTCGTTTAAATTAGAGTAAGTGATATCGTGTTCTTTGCATGCCTCATCCAGTTTATTTATTCCAAGGTCTCCTCTAGCTAATCTCTCGTTTAGTTTTGTTCCGGCTCCACAGTATTGATATCCGGGTAAATTTACTTCTACTGGTAAATGGTCTATGATTTTATTTACAATTCCTTTCCCAGACTTGATGAAGGAAGCTCTTTTAGTTCCACACACCTCGCAAAGACTTCCATGCGTCTGTTATTTTTCGACATCATAACAATAGGAGGTTCCGGTTGGTTAGGTGTGGGGTCGTTTACATTTCACACAATACTTCATCTTGGCCGATTTCTTTTTTATTACACAATTTAATTTATTATAAACCTAAATTCTGATAAGCGATCTTTTTTTCTCGAGCGGTGAAGATTCGTCATTGCTCCAATTCCGATAAAATTTCTATCATCTCGTTCCTATGGCCATCATGCCCCGCATGGGTGGATCCGTACAAAAGCCTCAATCTGCTGACCAGATCGTTAGGATCGTCGTAGTACTTGTAATCTACCGGTCTAGCATACCCGTTTTTTTTTACCATGCCACCCCCCCTTTTTCTTCGTTTTCATATCCTTTCAAATAGGTGCTATTATCGACGCATACTTGGCACCGCGATTAGGCTTGGGTTTTCGAGTGCCTGGATCGTTGTTTTGATAGATGGTGTATGTATTTTTCAAAACAGATGTGTAAGATGCCTTGACATCAGGAGGATACGAACTTTCTTTCATGTCCTTAAAAACCAGCAAACTCCAAAGTGCTGGTCGTCCCGGGTACTGTTTACCGCCAACTATTATATCGTTTTCAAATACTTTTACAGGTTTATTCGCCATACTCAGTTCGCCAGTTTTCATGTCATATTGTAGTCCGAAGACTGGGTCAGCATCTCTGGGATTTTCGAAAAATTTGAGCAGGAAATATTTCGCTGTTTTCCTATGACTTGCCCGGGGAACAGACTATCCAAGGATCTGAGAGTGGGAAAATTTGGAATTTCTGGAGGTGTCGAAACGCATTTGTTTTGAATTGCCGAAAGCACGGGGGTGACTTTCGGCCCAGTGCTGGTAGATGCGTATTCGGTTCTCATAGCCGGAGCCGGAGTCGCATATTCGAATAAATAGGGAGAAATAGAAGGCTCTCGCACTGTTGGAGTTGAGTGGGTGACAAAATTGGGAGGTGTCGGCAGTTCAAACTTTTCCATATCATGCATTGTTCCCTCAGTTTCCCATCCCTCCTCCTCATCATCATCTTCTTCCTCAGATTTGTAAGTTTTTACAGGAGTAATAATTCGTATACGTTTCACTCGTTTTTTAGTTGGAAAGCCAGCAACTACTTTCAAAGGACTCACTGCGGGTGTTGGTTTCGCAACGGTTGGTTTCAAAGTTTTAACAACGGGTTTAAAAAACTCTTGTAAAGATTCCTCTTGAACTTGCTCGTCCAAACGTTGATCCAAAAATTTTTTTTGTAAACGTTTTTTGAGTTTTAGGATTTAACGTTTCGTTTCCATCTTCTTTTTTCTTTTGACTTCTTTCATTTACGAAAGAAAATGAATGTTTATAACGTCCTACTAAACACCCATACGGATCGTCCCAACACGTTCTACACATCGTTTTAAAATCTGGAAATTCCATGTCCGGCCAGACATGATTTTCGTTCAAATGTTTTAGGTTTAACTCATCCACACGAAATATGATCAATAAATTAGCGTTATCTCTAACTACTTGTTTGGGGATTCTGGTACAAGATTGACTGCAATAAAAAACGTCAGCATTAGAATGACGTCCTTGAGCGAAGTAACATTCAATGTTTTTTTGTTTATCTAAAAGAATGTCTTCAAAAACTATGAGATTACAAAACTCGGGGTCCAACTTCTCGGAAGGGGTCCAATCGATTTGAGAGTCGTGAAAACTCGCTATCTCCTGACCAACTAATTCCTCAATTAAAAAAAAATAGACTGTAAGGCTCGGTATTTTGATTGGCACAGAGTTTTGCTGTACACGTGTAATCTGTCATAATCCAACCAACCCTCGTTACAGATAAAATATAAAATTAAATTTGTCTTCCCGCAGTTTGCCGGTCCTATAATCAAGCATCTAATGTTCGAAGGTAGAAATGGGTGATTTTTAGGCTTCTTACTCGGAATGAAGAAATTGTAATTTTGAATATTAATTTTTTAAATTCAGAAATCAAACTCTTAAAGTCTTTATCCGAAAACGTTTCGTTGGATGTATTATACTCGAAGACTCCGTACTCTACATTACACCAAAGTTTTACGGTTCTGGGAGCATTGTTGCTGATGTACACGGAGTTAATTTTACCACTAACTTCCGACAAGGACAAACTTCCGCATGGGGTCAAGTTAAACCACGGTTTTTCTATAACATTTTTGTTAAGTTTTCCTTTAGTTTTATGGATATTGTTGTACACCCACGTTCTAAGACATAGTGGCTTATCTGACTCGCCGTTAGCCTTTTGACAAAATGGATAGCATATCGAAACGGGGCATGGATAATTGGGGTAACTGAACATAGTCAAAGAAATGGGTTTCTGCTCATCAGTTTCAATTTCTAATTTTTCGCAGATGTATCGTTTAAGATTTTTCATCGCATTTTTTCGAGGCCTGATGGAGAAATCCAACCCTTATGCTTGGAATCCTTGTTTGAAATTGGAGAACCTATTCCTTTTAAATTCTCAAAATATACGGAAGGAGACAAGACGTACTTTACTCCTTTTTTAAAATCCATTGCATTCTCCGTCCTAACTTCTATAGAAGTTGATTGCAACAGACTCGAAAAATTTCTGTACCGGGTAGAATAAGACATTTTTAAGATTTCTCTATCCTTTTGTTTATATACTATAAAAATAGAATCGTCAAAATGCCGGTCAATAAATTTGGACAGTCTTTGAAACGGCGGAAGTAGTGAGTACGTGCCACGTGAAACTGGTGCTCTGAGGTAGTTCACAACTATCGTAATGCCAGTGCCTAAATCCCAAATCCACGTTTATTCCACCATCTATGTAGCTAAAAAGCCTGAGTTTCTGCTCATCAGATGCTGTTACATGCAGCACGTGCCACGAAACGTTAGTCAGTTCGAATTTGGCAATGGCGGTGGCAGCTGCCCTAAATACGGCGTCGTAGTTGCTCGCTTTAGATAATGTTAGCATGTGCTTGGTCCCATACAGAACCTCGCCATAATTTAAAAAAAATCCCATACAGTGATTTAGAGGAATAGCGAATGAGAAGCTTCCTTTAGGATCCGGTTCCTTCACAATGGTGGAATGCCGCAGACTGAATCCTATGTTATCTGCCAAATTGGCTGCGGCAGATTCAGCAGCATCTAAAGCCCAACAGTTACCCAGCAAAGACACTTGATCGCTCGACCCATATGTAAGCAGACCTTTCATGAAAGTGCCGAAACCGGGATTATTTAACTCGTCCACCAATTTATCCCCCAAGTGATATTTAATGCTGGAAAACAGGTACATGGGACCGTTATTGATGAGACTCACAAGTCAGCATTGACAAAATTAGTACCGTTTGCTTTCAGTAGCTTGCCCCTAATCGGAAGATAACTATTAGCAGCATGCAGAAACAGATCCTAGTTTTCTATTATGATTCTTATTTCCGAATTAACATTGTTGAGGTTGGTTCCGACTATCGGATTGTACTCGTGATAACTGTAACTTTCGACCGAGGAATCGTTTTGTAAAGACTCACTTATATTCAGATAATCTTCCATTAGACTCATCTTCTAGCTTTGTTCAGAAATTTAATGAATGGTCGGTTTTTTGCAGTTAGTCTATTATTGTTGCCACAGTTAAATCCCGCCCCAGTTATTTTTTTTTCTTTCGAACACTAACATTCTTTTTTATATAAAATTATTTTTTAGATCTCAGATGAAGTTGAATGGTGAGCGTTTCCCCGTTTAAATTAAATATTTCATTATCTTGAGAAGTTAACCAAATGCGTATGTTTCTAATCTTATCGGTAATGACTGGAAGATAAATCAAATTTTGAGGAGTAATTACCATTTTATATCCGGGTGGAACGCCGGGATAAAAGGCGTAAATGCAAGGCTGATTATCCTCATTCACATAAGACGAAGAGATTATATCAGCATGAACAAATATAGTGTTTAAGCCCATAATATTAACCGAGGCTTGACCTTGCTGGTATTTAGTATAAACACCCCGACGAAAGCCCAATACCGATCCTAAGCTATTAGTTCCAGGAAACGAAACTCCGTACGTGGGGTTATTAATAAACAAATTTGTTTTTAAAGTATTATGATTTGGTTCTATAACTTTAGCACCTTTTTCATGCCCGTTTTTCTTTACAACAGATTGAATAAAATTATTCAAATCCGAAATTTCGTAAGCACCCGGAATGGCCAGCACTTTAAACCAGGTCGCTCCATAATCTACGGTATACAAAATTTCATTATTATCTCCGTGTACATTGAATATACTATAATACGTACCCAATGATACGAGCGCCAACTCGTAATCTCTTTTAGGATCTAACTATATTGTCGTTTTCAAGTTGCAGCTTAGTTCCGCACCTACTCCAGTTAGAATGATTGAACTCGAATCCATGACTATCTTTTTTATATATATACAGATTGATAAAAAATTAAAAAAGGTAGTAGAAGGCACTTTTCCACCTTCCTCCAGATTGATGAAAACCGGAAGTGACGTCATTACCCCCACTTTTCATCACGTGATCAGAAGTGGAGGCTAACATATAACCACATCATTGCCATTGCCACCACTTTTATCACTCGATTAAAAATGGGGGGGGGGGGGTATATATATCACCACATCATTACCCCCCACTTTGATCACGTGACTGGAAGTGGTGGTAATGATGTGTGTATATGACCTGAAAACGAAAAAAGGTAGTAAAAGGCCCACCCTCCTCCAGATGGACGAGAACCGGAAAAAAGGTAGCAAAAGACACTTTTCCACAATCCTCCAGATTGACAAGAACCGGAAGTGACGTCATTCCCCACTTTTCACCGCATGACCGGAAGTGCGCCATTTACCACCACTTTGATCACGTGACCGAAAGTGGGGTACGAATGTGTGTATTGTGTCGACAGGGTTCGTCGCGTGCAGCATGATTGGTTCCGGGGCTTCGCATCGGCACGTCGGTTGGAGCTGCCAAGAGAGGCTCCTGCCCATTGGTCATTGGTCCCGGTGCGTCGGTGCGGTTCCGGTACTCCTTCTGCCTGCGGCGCCGTCTCCTGGCGACACTCGGCTGGAACTACTCCGTCCTCCCTTTCCCTGCAAGAATTATGTTATAATCTTTGACCTCTAATAATGCCTGTTAGTACAACTGATTATCTAAATCTGATGTAATGTATGTTCCTATTCATGTAACAATACTTGTATCCCATGTGCTCATGCCAATTGTTACTCGCCCTAAACGACCAACTTAAGGGTGGGTAACTAAGTGAGGCCTTTTCTGGCATTCTAATCATCAACCCCAACCATTCCACATGTGAACAACTTTCGGCCAACTTTATTAGAATCTTTTCTCCCCCCATTTAGATTATTTATTTAGGGACATATTAGTCACAACTCACCACCATATCCTTTTCGGCTGTACCAGTTGGCAGGCGAGCAAACACCGAAATCATCATTAAACCTGGACCAAAATGGCGTAAAGGTAACCTGTGACTCTGTCTCGTCCCTAACATAAGTTAATCCACTGGATCAACCAGCTAAGGATTACCATCTGTTGATACAGGGGAGTATTTTTGGTGCATTCGGCAAAACGTAAGAAAAAAAAATGCCAAATTAATTATGGTTGGAAGAATTTCGTCAAAAGTAGCCAAAAGTCAAATATAATGAAAATCGATTTTATTTCGTCATTCAGAAGCTTATTACAGATCAGGTCCTTGTAGCAAACTTCGTTAAGGAAAACCCAGTTATCATCATGAATCATTATGCGCCATACAAACTTCGTATGACTCACCAGCGCCGATTAGCAAGAGATCGAGAGTTTAATCGCCAAAGAGGGTTACCAGATCTTCACCAGACGACTGTGCAGAGCAATTTACAACCAACTTATGTCCGTCCTGCGGATACTTCTACTGACGAGGATTCAGGATCGCCAGAGGCCATTTCATAATTCTTTTCAACTCCAAGACTGTACCTCCATACCTCCTCGGATCCACCAGTTTCGTTTGACTCTACGCACACCACCCCAGAGTTTTATGCCTCGGAAGTTAGGAAATCTACCAGGGTAACGACAGCTGGAAGATCTGAAGTTCAGTCAACCCATTTTGAGTCTTTCCGGACTGGCCAAGCTCAAGGTAACTTAAGTTTCCACACAGAATTGTTTGAGACACCAGACTTTCTGACCTCCACACAACAACGTTTGTCATCTGTGGCCCAGCAGTTTGATTTACCAACTTTACAACAGGAGCAGGTGAAGGAAAATTTCGAAAGATTCGTGACAACTAGAGCTGCACGACCTAGACAAGCTAAGACGGTTCGATATTCCAATCCTGTAAATGAAGAGTCTCGACTTCCTTGGACTCCTCCTCTCTATCTTTCGGCCCCAGCCTCATTCATTCAAGATAATCTGTGCTATCCTGGAAGTTTCACTAATACACCCAAGCGAATGGAGTCTGAACATTCTACAACCAGCCCTGAGGTGATGTTTGCGAAGAAGAAAAACTCCCCTGAAACCAAACCCAAAACAACTGGTGTGAGTATAAATAGGAGTGCTTTTTCTAGTAAGCAGTCATTGTTTCCAGTTGATTCTTTCCTCTGAATCTGGTCCTCACTTGATCCATAATAAGGAGGGCTGTAGGGAAATTGGCTCGTACGTTAAA
Source organism: Lithobius niger (assembly GCA_023313725.1). Taxonomy (NCBI): domain Eukaryota; kingdom Metazoa; phylum Arthropoda; class Chilopoda; order Lithobiomorpha; family Lithobiidae; genus Lithobius; species Lithobius niger. Next base: position 23,531 of record JAHWFP010260407.1, read on the forward strand.
AATGGTCAAGGTTCAGAAAGGGATCAATTGGAACAGTCTCAAGCTAACCTAATGTCTTTTTCAGCGGTTGAGTTTGAAAATGTTCATTTACCTAGGTCTGAAGCTATTAAGCAATCCAATGCTATTTTAAGTAATCCGCTTGACGATTTATTGGGTAGTCCCCACTCCGTCAGGTCGAGTCATTCAATTGCTAGTTCGGCAAAATCCGAGCAGATTGCTAGGATGGCGGAAGAAATGCGCTACATGCAAGAAACGATAAAACAGTTACAACTGACTGATGCTGCTAGAGCTAAGTTACCTAGTTATCAATTTCCTCCTAGTTTCAACCAGTTCGCAAAGCAGGGTCAGCAAATTTTATTTCCTGTCAATGTTAATCCAAACTTTAACCAGAGACAAGAAAATATTGATGCCCCAATTCCTCCAACTTTGCAAAGGGCTAGTGTAAATTTAGTAATGCCAACTGTTAAGGTCAAATCTTTAGAGCTACCTGAATATTCTGGCTTTAATTCAAAGCTCTCTGCTGTTGACTACTTAGCTGATCTAGAGCGAGTCAGAAAAATTCAGCCCCAATCGGATCTTGAGTTTTTAAAGACCTGGGTCCCACTTACTCTTAGAAGAGACGCTTCAGATTGGTTTGAATCTCAAACTTTCTCCTCTTACACTGATTTTGTGAGTAAGTTTCGTTTAAATTACCACCCTCACAGTAAAAGTAGGCGATTGATGGAGGAATTACGTCGGACCAAGCAGTTTCCAAATGAGCCATTTTTGTCGTACTTTGAAAGAGCAACCAAAATTAGTAAGGACATTGACAACAGTTATTCCTTAGAAGAAAAAATAGATTTTAAGCAAAATCTCAATAAAGAGATGCGTCCTTATGTTGTTCATATGGAGTTTACTTCGTTGGACAGTTTCTTTAACCATTGCTCTAATATGGAGATTTACAAAGATGGCGTTGAGGCTGCTCCATCTGACGGAGTGGGCACAGCACCTAAGGCTGTAAAGGGTCGGCGTCCCGACCTGGTTCAGCCATGTCTTTAACAAACCGGCCGAAAAAGAGCTGCCCATTTCATCCAAATGGGTCACATGACGCTGCGGATTGCTACAATGCCAAGCAAATAAGTGAAGTTATTCGAAACGCGAATATGTCCGTGCCAGATTTTTTAAAAGCTTACTCTGAGAATAAGTTTCCATCGGGTAGCCGTCATAGTCAGGCTTTGAATTCTGGTTCTTTACAACCTACTATTGCTAAGACTATAACACCAACCCAAACTGCATCAGGTGCAAGCTCCCAGGGTGCTCGCAACAGTTCTCAATTGATCTGTTCAAATTGTTTAAAATCTGGTCACCGTTGGGAAAGGTGTTGGTTGTTATTCCCCGAGTTGAAACTGAAATTTGTCGGTCAACGTCAGCAACATAGCCAGAACGCTAAAGCGGTTTCTGGGTTGGATCCAACCGCCCCAGAATACCCAAATGCTTGAGTCGGCGTGCTAAGCTTGGGATCCGCACGTCATCGACTCGCGATTATTGGTGCGGCTCCTTATCTCTTCCCAAAGACCCCAACCAACTGTCTTGGGATTACGACTATGAAAAACCACCTAATTTAGACTATTCAAAATTGCCAAACATAATAGAAGGACCGCCTGAACCGTGTGCGGCACCTTGTGGTTACGTCACGGTTTACATAGGTGGTGAAGTAGCGACGCACTTTTGGACCATGGCTCTCAATTGAGTTTCGTTCATGAGGGTTTGAAGGAAGACCTTTTAAAATTGGGCTGTAAATATGTCAAAAGAAATTACAAAATTCGTTGCGCTGATGGACGCTGGCCAATTTGTCCAGGGTTTGTCATGGTTCGCTTCAGACTTAAAACCAAAACGTTTAGGTATCCATTTATTTTGTTACCTAATTGCTTGCAGCCAATGATTTTAGGAGCGGATTTTCAGAGTAAATATGGCTTAATGGCTAATTTTAATTCAAATTATTGGTTCTGGGCTCCTTACAAAGGTTTTCTTATGCTCTTAGACGAAACCCACTTCGCGATTTACCAACTAG
>JAHWFP010260408.1:0-34479 GCA_023313725.1 Lithobius niger
GCTGGGATACGTAACTATGTATGTTATTGATGGGCATTGGGTGGCGGTAATTACCAAGTTTTTGACGCGCCATTAAGCCTCAATCCCCCCCCCCCCCTTTTCCTCTGTCAACAAATCCAATTTTAATTTTGCACCGTGTAAGCTTTTGTGTTTTCTGAGGAAGCTGCTTTCTTAGTTTTCATTTTCTGGGTGTGTTGGAATTGGAAAGCTGAAGTTGTGGTGGTTCATAACGCTCACAGCATACACGTTTTTCTGGAATACACGGAGTGATCCAACCTTAATCTTAAGGTTATGAAAATTAGAATACAGTATTTCAAGTCACACTCCTTAGCCTTGCTTGGGGATTCAATTGCTTTACTGTATTAGTTTTAATTCCCGAAGCACATGAAGCACATCACCTTTCAAAATAATTCTGTTGAGTGAAGAAGACGTTGACAGAAGAAAAGGCATAATTACATGGTTAGGGTGTTGGGATTAGGAATTAAAAGCGTGTTTCCTATAATGCTCCCATTAATAATAGCATTATTGGGCGTACTTTTAGGACATCTTTAGGCGAAGAACAGTTTTGTGCTTCAATTCCTCCTCCAGAGAGGGCATGCCTCATTGTTGCTGCTCATATGCGTCCAGTCACTAAGCACCTGGGTGTTGCTAAGACAGTTCAGTTACTTCAACGTCATTCCTCCTGGTTTGGAATGGTTAGAGATGTCTCGTCTTTCATAAAGAAATGCACCAAATGTCAAATGTGTAAAGCTAATCCAGTGGCATTGCGAGGCGCAATGGGTGCTGCCCCGATCCCACAACTTCCTGGCGATACCTACTGTATCGGCGTGGCAGGTCCTTAAACCTAAAATGAAGTCCTTTTAGGTCCTAAAGAGGTCCTTTTTAGGTTAGGGGTTTGAATAATATCTCTGTAATGTGTGGTGCAGTGGCAACCCGGACCACTGCACTGTGACTGAGGTTGGTGCTAATGACCAAGCTGTCGACGCGCCATTAAGCCTCAATCCCCCCCCCCCTTACCCTCGCTCTAACCGTGGCCATAAGTATTTGCTTATAGTCCTTGACACTCTAACAAAGTGGCCGGAAGTTTTTCCTATGAGGGATGCTAAGGCTGTGACGATTGCGGAAATACTTGTGAAGGAGGTATTCTCTCGTTACGGCCAATGTAAACGCTTGGTCAGCGACAGTGGCAAGTCTTTGCTCAATGGTGTGATGCGCTGCCTGGCGAGAATGTTTGGCATTAAACAGACTTTTCTCTCTTTTTACTCGCCGGATGGTAATCAAGAGGAGAGACTCATTGGCTCCGTTAAGAACTTAATTCGGGCAAGAATGGGTAATTCACATAAATCCTGGGACTTGGATTTGCCCATGATTCTGATGGCGTTGCGAGCTTCGATCTCACGTACTACTGGTTTCAGTCCATCACTTTTGCATCACGGTCGAGAAATGAGAATCCCTGGGACTTTTGATCCTCAAATCATGGGCCCCTTGGATAAAAAGACGAGAGAATAGGCTGTGAAAATGTCTCGTAGATTGTCAAACGCAATAGCTTTGGCTAGGCAATCTCTGCATGATCAGCAAGACCTTAATAGGGCTAAGACTGATGAGGGTAAGAAACCATATTCTTACAAAGTTGGTGACGAAGTGTTGCGCCGCACTCACTGCATCTCTAATAAAGTTAAGGACTTTAACAAGAAAATTGGCACCCAAATTCGAGGGTCCTTACATCATTCATGAGGTCATAACTCCATTAACTTATAGGTTGAAGGATCCGGTTAAAGGAAAATGCTTCCTGGGACCTCACATTTTCTCAACTTAAACCATTTTGGAAATAAATCTCGTTCTCATTAACTCCTCTTGCATACGTTCTCATTTTTCATAATTTTTTTTTCTCTTCAAATTTTTTGTGTGAGGTGTTGTGTTGTATTTTCTATTTTTGATTTCTCTTGTTTTATTTATTTTTTGTATGTCTTATTATCCTATGACTGAGGAATATTGCTATTCTTTGTAATCTAGCTATTTTTGGAAGTCGGATCTTAGATTTTAGTTGCTTCTTTTTTTCTTTCTGGGCTTTTTTATGATAACTCGGTGTCCTTAAGTTTCCTCCTTAAAAATTTTTCAGGCTTTTCTTAGTTTTTGAAATTTTGGAGTGAGTAGAAAATTAAGAGTTGGACTGGATTTTCTGTCTAGTTTTCTACTTCTTTTTTCTTGGTCTTAGGGATGGCACTGATGAGTGATAGGGCTGCTCTCTTATAAGATTTATACGATGCTACTAAAATTTTCGTATTGTTTATATTTGTTTTTTCTCTTTTCTTTCACCATAATGGCTGTGTAGTTGTCTTGTGATCGTGTCTCCATACCTTTTCACTTTGTCTTATGTGGTTATTTCTTGATCATCTGATAATGTTACTGCTTGGGTTACAGTGCTGGTTTGGCATAGTTTCTTGTATTACGTTTATATATCCTTTATAAGCGTTCGTTTTGTCCCGTTTTCCCTTTTCCAGATAAGTTTCCGTTTGTAAACTTTCCCCACCTTCTCCTTATCTTCCCTTGGAAGTGTCTAGCTCCTAGTTTGTTTTTGTTTGCTTTTTTGCATGCATCTCATAACCAGTCATTAGTGTAATTTTGAAGGAAACCAGAAGGTACACTTTTCCTCCTCCCCCGTTAATGTTTTTCGGTTTGTACAGTAAATAGTCCCGAGGGTGTGCTTTTGGATCTGTATAACTGCTAAGACCTTCTATGTTGCCATTGTGGGTTTTTTCTTTCCCTCATTTTTTTTTTGTTTCCTGATTTTTTTCTCATTTTTCATTCCCTCTTCTTAGCTTTTCGTGTTGGGTTATTATGTTCGATTGATTTTGCTACAAAACTGCAATTAATTTGTCATGCTGGGATACGTAACTATGTAAGTTATTGATAGGCATTTCGCAGAGGTGAATATGTGAGGTCTTACGTGACTTTTGTCTAAACTATTTATTGTGGTTTCTTTGGTATGGTGCTAACTGGAAACTATTTTAATTGTTTAAACCGAAAAATTTACAAAGTACTTTTGATTAAGCGTACTGAAATTATTTTTTCCCTAAATTCTTTGAGTGGCTTGATCGCTTTCGAGTTTTTTTTACCCGTTCTCTAATAAAAATATTACTACTTTATGAAACACCTTGCTTCAAATTTAACGTTGGATTACTTATTTAGATAGTATTGCATTACTTACTGTGATGGTACTAGATATTTAAAAAAGTGGGACACTTTTTTTTTCGGGGTCGCACCGGGGTTATATCGCATCTCGCGGTAGAAACGCTACAAGTTGAACTCTTTTGCCTGAGAGCTCGGAATTCGCTTCAATCTCGGAGATGCTTGTTTGGTGAGTATTTAATACGATCTTCCTGAATTTTATTAAACGTCTGCTCGTTGCAGTTTATTTATCTTGAGGCAGGTTATTGTGAGGCTGATCACTCACATATTGTTTCGTGGTAATTTATTTTACCTAATTTAATATTAAGCCATGTTTAATAGTCTTGTGTTATTTATTAATTGTCACATGTTATGCTAATTCTCATTCCCCGTTAAATACCCGTGTTCCTTTTCATTGGCGTGTTCCTGGCTCATCGTCTGAGAGTGAACGATGTCATTCTCGTCTGCAGCCCCTCGTCAGCTGTTTCTGACGTCACAAAACAAGATGGTGCGATTCCTTCACGTCGTGGGTAGCCGTGTCTTATTCTACAACTACGTGTACATGGTATTCTTGTCCTTCAACTTCACTTCCACGGAAGATGGCCATTTGTGCACGATGGAGCTTCTTTGTGGTTCTCCCCACTCAATAAGGTAACTGAACTTGCTATTCCTTAGCCTTATTTTCAACCAAGTTTGCCAATACTCCGTTTGTTGACGCCCTAGGCAATGAACTGGCTTAACATCGTTATAATGAGGTTTCCCTTACTATCGTTATTTACCACCGTTGTTCTATTGTGACCTAGGAAATGATATTCCATTGTCCGAAGATCCGTTATATATCCTAGGTTGGTTAACGTGTAATACCAGTGAAAATTACTTGGCTAACTCTTGTCCATTTCTCATTTGTGCTCATAGTATCCATGACACTTCGTTGTAGTGAGGACATAGCTACGTGACCTTCTTTAACCTTAGAAATGGTTGAACTTGCATTTAATTACGTCAGCATTTACTGCGAGATGTCGGGCTATTGCGCCTAAGTACTGCTTACTCTTATGCGGTTGTTTCGACTTGGTAGCTGGCCCATGTTTTGAAACTTTGCCATGAGTTGGCTTTGCTGCACGAATCTCCGTATTTTTACGCAACTATCATTATTGCTTCAGACTGACGACGGAACTCCAATCTGTTTATTGTTTAATGTTGTCCCCTCATTTAATTTCAATTATAGTTCTCTTGTCTTGTTAAATAGCCATGTCTATCATATTTGTAAATCTTCAGAGCACTCCAGCTCATTACCCGAAATAAATGTCACCCAATACTTTTGCAAATTGAAACATGCCTTGGTATAATTTTGACCATCATTAGTTCTTAAGTACCTTGTTTATTATTTTAGTTTAAACTAATACGCTCCCTCGCCAAAGGATTCGTAGCGTTGGGCCCGGGACCTCTGCGCTTGGAAAACTAAAACTCACACCCCCCCCCCTTCAAAACTAAAACCAAATCTCTACAACATAACGCCGCCGTTGTCTCCCCAAGAGAAGCTCGACACTACTCTGTCTGAACTAGAAAAGCTGGAAGTTTTGATGGTTGTAAGCTCTTTTAACGTACTGACGACAACAGGAAATGTGCGGTGAATGGCATCACAAGAGGCAAACTGGCATGCCTAGTGAGTGGTTGATAACATCTTCAGTTCCACAAGACGTTTGCGTGGAAACAGCTTTTTTTGTTCATGTAAATAAAACAGTGTGAGCAAACAAGCCGGACATGAAGGTGTACAGCATCTGCACTGTTGAAAAAAAACTCAATCACTTCTTTTATATTTTGAATGCAATCAACACTCACTAAATTTAAGCGATGTGCAAAGCAATGATTATAAATAGCTTGTGGTACTAACTGTTTTAGTAAGGGTAGATCACCACTCGTAACAGAAGCTCCGTCATAGCATTGCCCCCGGCAAGAAGCCAAACTGGTCACGATCCAACAGATTGCACTGTGACATGAAGTACATTAGACTGTCCCGTACTAAGGTCTCCAAGACTTTACATGGGACCACAGTAAGTGCAATCTGGCGGTAGTTACCTGGATCAGATGCGTCACCACTCTTAAAAACTGGTACAATATTTACAGTATGCCACATGGACGGTAGAGTGTGTGAAGAAAAAGATAAATTAAAAATAATGGTTAGAGCTGGTGAAATAGCCTTGCTAGTTTCTTTATAAAAGAAAGCCGATAAGCCGTCCGGACCAATCGAGTGGCTAGGCTTAATTCTTGACAAAACCCCCATGACTTGTGTACATGTAACTTCCATATTACAAAGTCGTTCACCTTTTGCACCCATATGTTCAGACCCATGTAGAACTGGAAGAACATTATTGTCATGAACCGAATTTGATACAAAGGCTTGATTTAAAATGTCAGCCTTCTCCAGGTCTTCCGTGATAAAATCGCCGTTGATGTTGAATGGGGTTAAAGTGCGCGCTGAGAGAGTCTTAGTTATATCGACGGAACAGGCTAGATAAGGAGCAATCGCGAATAGTAGCAGCATCACATTGGTTGTGCCAATCATCGACTGCTGAACCGTATTTGCTCTTTAGGGTACGTAATGAATTTCTGTTTGTTTAAAATAGATGGACTAGCTTTGAAGGCCTGCCATGCCAACAACTTTTGTTGACCTATTTTTTTTAAAGAAGATGGCAGGCGTGGTGCCGACTTTAATTTCCGAACATGGACATTTTTACTTCTACAAGTCGCAACTGTGTCGCGAAGAAATTGTTAAAAAGCAGTCTACACACTTTCAACATCAGGGCAGAATGTAGTAATAAGAGTAGGCCAATCCACTCCCGATAGGCATCTCCGAAGTTCATCAAAATCAATTTTGCCGGGATACCAACGCCTGGTCTTGGGCCCGAAGAAGTGCAGTTTACTTTGAACTTGATCATGTCATGATCACTTGTACCCAGACTTGGTAATAGGTGTATGTCATATACAAGTCGGTCATTCTCAGTAAAGATAAGATCCAGGATATTTGTTCCTCTAGTAGGGAAGTCAACAAGTTGACGGATACCCAAACTTGCGGTTTTGAATAGAAAATCCCTGTGGGGTTGGTCCGTAGTGGTATGCGTCCGCCATTCAACAGAAGAGAGGTTGTAATCGCCCAAAATAATGTTTAAGTTGGATTGACAGAGTTAATCAAGTAATGACACATAGATTCAATGGCCACATCGCATTGGTGTCGACGGCCACTTACAGTCCGGCACTTACTTGTTGATTGTCGCCATCTTGATGGTGTTCGTCGTCGTTTCCATCTTCCGCATGACATTGCGCGTCAGTTGGGCGATAAGTCTGTCCTCCTGTCCGGTGTTTTTCAATTTTTGCAGGAGGTACAGATGTATGACAAGATTAGATTAGGGGTTTGAATAACAGCTCTGTAATGTGTGGTGCAGTGGCAACCCGGACCACTGCACTGTGACTGAGGTTGGCGCTAATGACCAAGCTGTCGACATACCATTAAGCCTCAATCCCCCCCCCCCACATTGCAATGGCTATTCAGCAAGTAAACCGAGACAAAATTTAGATTATGGAGGGGGCAGCAAACAGATAGTCCTTCGACACCCCCCAACAGCAACACTAGTCGCTGCACAAAGAAATGCCCTAAAGAGGGCCATAACACCCCCCGCTTCTACTGCCCCGATCCAAGCGAGAAACTTGATAATTGTAATTGCTGACAAGCATGGCATCGGTCGTCGAGTGATCCAGTCAATCCTCAACCATTAGGATGACATCGTATTCGTCCCCTGCCAAAATAGCTTGAAGTGAGCAAAATTTTTAGTTACACTACGCGCATTTAAAAGTAGACACGATAAACCTGTGTACTAATTTGTAAGACAACCGTGGTTGGGAATATTCCCTGTTAGTGATGTACTTTTGGGGTCGGTGTGTGAAGTTTGATTATTTCTTCCTGTAGAAGAACTTTACCCTTGGCCGTTAGATGGATACCATCTCTCGCGACCAATGTGTTGTCGGTTCAAATATGTTCGTCTATTGACACAAAGTTCACATGCAGTTCCATATACAAGTTCTTAATAAGTAGGTTTGTGTGGACAATCTTGATATCAAGTTCACGATGTATTTGGAGTAGCCATGGAAAGATTCCCACTACTGAGATACGTGCAGCAGTGCGCACTTTGCGTATTTCACTAACAATCTTGTCGATGAGGAAAGTAATTCGGTTTGGGGACTCCATGGCTAGGTCATTCAAGCCCACGCAAAGAGCAAAATCAGAGTCGGGGTGAGCCTCAGCAACTACTGTTGGTGTTTGATCTAAAATGGTTTGTGTAGTAGCCCCCGGCAAGTCCATGTCCTCGAGCCATCGTGGGTGCTGCAGCGGAGTGAGCAGATGTGGGAATCCCCAAAGATTGTGATTGTATTCCGTAAATACACTTCTTTCGTGGTGGTAGGTCGGTGCTTCTAACGTTGTGTAATCGGATTAAATTCCTTATTGCGTATGTCACAAATTGCTTGAATGACTGGGAGGTGCAAAGGCGACCTTTGCACGATTTCTGGATCAGAGGTCGTACCTTGATTTATTAAGTTTATCCCTTTTGTTCTGGTGCACTGTCACGAATGGTGGGACGATATTTCCTTATGTCACTAGACTGTGAATCTCTTCCGAAGGCTTAGTGCTGTAGCTGGATGCGGAAGTTGTCTGTTCCTGTTTCTCGAGGTGCGAAAATAAAAGACGAAGTTCACCCCCCGACCCATTGAAAAAATGGATGTACAGATAACAGCGTTCGTGCTTGAGGGGTTGGCAGCACTCCGTGAATTTTCAACATTTGCCTCCCGATTTTTGGATGAAAAGTTGCTTGAAAGGTCGCCGAACAGTGAGTTTATGTGGTCCATCATTTCAATCTTGAGGTCCGACAGACTCTTATTGGAACTCCGCAACAAAAACCTGATGAATACTATTATTCAATTGTGCCTTTAGATCGGAATAGGACTCTGTCAATGACAACAACTTACAGTTGATATCACAAAGGTCTAGATCTTTCTCAAGGCCAAAAGTATCAAGTTTGTTTAGAATCTTCAATGAATGGTCCAACTTATCACTGACATCATCATTTCCATGGTAGGCTTGGCGATTTGGCGAGTGAGAAGTAGGGGTAGATTTGTGTCATAAAATATAGTGTCCCGTCTACCCAATCTGGATGTGATCTGTCGTTCTGTAGAACCAGGTGGAGAATTTTGAATAGCCGTCATTGTGAATAGGATGGAGATTTCTACACTAAATATGCTTAAAAGTTGCTTCGTAGATGGGCACAAAACAACAGTTCGAAATGGAAAGGCTGTCAGCAGATGCAGAAAGTCAAGTACGTGGTAATTTCAAAAGAACGGGGATAAAAACAAAGGACCACTGTCACTCGTCGACCTCCGTAGCTACAGTTAGTAGTTCCCAAAGAACGGGGGAAAAAACAAAGACAAATGTCACGCGTCGATGTCCGTAGCTCTAGTAGTTCCAAACGAACGGAGAAAAAAACGAAAAACAAATGAAAGAAAACGCAAGACTAATGATCTTGCGGTGCTAGACCCAGTTTGTCGACAATTTTAGTTGTTTGATGAAGCTTTTCGCATTTGGAAGAAAGTTCTCTGAGAGCTTGCTTTCAAGTTTCTTTCAAAACGCACAAATTTTCTTCCTTTTTATTTGTTTTAGCATTTTTGAAGAATCTGCATTGTCTGTCAACAATTTGTTTGCTTCCTCTGCCACTCCTTTGTCTGTCACTTTTTTCTTCATTAAACGTATTGCTAACTTGGGGGCAGGGAAAGCACACATTATCTTTGGGGACAGCAAGAAAGCTTCTTTGTTTCCCAAACAAATTTCTGCCTCGGCCACTGAGTTTCATAAAAGCTCTATATTTGTGCGTTGCGCATTTCCACACACTGGCCTTTTTTTGAATATTTGTGTTAAGAACTTCATTAATGACATCAATATAAAAGCTGTTGTAACTAACAAACTTCCAAACACTCAACAAAATGTTTTTGTTCGTTGAAATACTGCAATTTCCTGTACAGTTTTTTCTCTAAAGTAATAAAAGAATTTTCCCCTGACTTTATTTTCTACGAAGAACATCAAGTTCTTATGTGCCATCTTGCCTCATTCAAATTGGACAATTCCAAGGAAAATGTCTTTTGGGTAGCCTCTCACTGGCTCCAATTCACCGGTGTGGGCATTCTGTCGTTGATGTTGACGATGAATGATTTTTCCTGAAACCTTCACAGGAAATGAAACTTCGTATATTTCGACATTCTTGCTGTAAAAAAAATTCCAGTTACCAGGTAGTGGGAGTTTGGAGCTTGGGAACTTATTTTTGCTTATTTAAAATTGCCAAATGGATTGGGCTAGAAGGGATTGTTCAAACATCAGCAGTACACTTCCTTGCAGTTGTCTAAGAGCGTTTCTAAAGAATAACAATTTTCATTCTCAAGCTTTTTTTTTAATTTATAAGAAAAAGTGTACAAAGAAAAAAGTCAAATCAGAAACCAATTTTGGATCCACTTCTGAGTTTGACCTATCGTTCAAAATATCAATAAAAAAATAAAATGTTTTAATCTTTCCTTCAGTGTAGTCACAATGCCTCCTGTGAAAGTAGAAGTTATATATGTCGAAAACTATGTCAAAAGAACGTTGAAATATTTTTTTTAATTTTTCTCCCCACGGATTTCAATGGTCAAGGCCTACTTTTTCCAACTCTATCGACTTTTACGTTGGTTTCAGAATATTTGTCCCTATTTTTAAAATCTTTTTTGTTAAACTAAATTAACTTTAGACTTAATATCTACTTGATAATCCATTGATCACAGAAGATTCGGCTTATCTGTCGTTCAACAGTCTTTGGCAATGCTAAAGACAACAGTGTCATAGCACCCTTATTCTGATGTTAGTGTCTTCTACGTTGGTTAACAATATGCAAGCGGGGCAAGGTCCATATTGATAAATCTCTAACACTCATTACTGACATTATGTTTGTCTAGAGCATGAGCATGAGCAATACTTACAAAAGTATGCAGATTGCTCCCAGTCATTTCATTAAAATTTGTTCCACCCTTGTATTCTTTTTTTGTGTTAAACACAAGAGTCATTTTCAAAATTTTAACACGTGGTGTCGATTTTTTCATCCCTCGTTACCACTTTCACAAGCCATAACGTTTCCAAGTAGTTTCCAGGTAATACGTGGCATTTTCACAGTTATCTTTTACTCTTCGTAGTTTTTGAGAACCAAATTTATGAGATAGCTCAGCTATTTTCCCCCCTGTATTTAAAAAAAAAAATAGTCCTCCGCTTGCGGAGCTAGACAATTGTCGACAATTGTAGTTTGAAGAAGCTTTTCATGTTTGGCATCTTTCTTCTCTGAGAACTTGCTTTTTTTTTTTAAGAACGAACAAATTTTCTTCCTTTCGTTGAAGCATTTTTGAAAAAGTTTTATTGCCACAATTTGTGTGCTTCCTTTGCCTGTCACTTTCCTTTTATTAATCGTGTTGCTGACTTAGCAGCAGGGAAATCCACATTATTTTTGAAGGCAGCAAGAGAGATTCTTTGTTTCCCAAACAAGTTCCTGCCTCAGCCACTGAATTTCAAAAAAGCTCGGTATATTTTTGCTCTGAGTATTCGGAAACTTTCTTCACACTGGTCTATTTTTGAAAAATGTATGTTAAGAACTTCGTTAATGACATCAACATAAAAGCAGCTGTTTTAACTAACAAAATTCCAAACACGCAACAAAATGTTTTTGGCCGTTGAAATAGTGCAGTCCCCTGTACATATTTTCTCTAAAGTAATAACAAATTTTCCCCTGACTTTGATTTCTACGAACAACATCAAGTTCTTATGCGCCATCTTGCCTCATACAAATTGGAAATATTCCAAGAAAAATTTCTGATGGGTAGCCTCTCACTGGCACCAATTCACTGGTGTGGGCATTCTGTTGTCGACTATGAATGATTTTTCCTGAATCTTCATATACTTTGCTATGTTTGCTGTAAAAAAGATTCCAGTTAGCTGGTAGTGGGATCTTGTGAAGTTCTCTTTCTGGAGCCTGCTCCAACGTCCATAGTTTACACCAAGATTATTAAATAAATGTCGGTACACATCATGGTCCATGAAGCGACTTACAGTGCTGTTCTTAGCAGCTCGTTGCAGTGCAAAGGTGAATTCGTTGATGTCATTTTGAACACGATCCAGTGATGCAAGGCACAAGTTGAATGAGTAAAGAGCACGTCAATTAAAAAACGCTAGCTGGCTCCCAAGTACCCATTTTTGGAAAGACTATTTCCAATGTATTAGGTAAGAATTCCCCTGAAACGAAACAAAATAAAAATATTAAGTGTTTAATACTTTTTTGTCTCAAATATTAGTGTTAAAATTCACAAGACACGGCTATTAAAACAACCTGGAATCTAGAAAGTAGGTTTGTTTCGTAAGCCAAAACTGGGTGGGTTAGAAATGGCTTATCTCGTCTCCTGGCTCCATTCAGATCTTGCACGGGCCGGTTAGTTAGCACTCCTTACTGACTTATGTTTGTCCAGTGTATGAGCAACACTTAAAACAGTATGCAGATTGCTCCAGTCCAGTCATTAAAATTCGTTCAAACTTTGATTCTTTTTTTTTTGTGTGTGAAACGCAACAGAGTCATTTTCAAAATTTAACACGTGGTGTCGATTTTTTCACCCCTCCTGGCCACTTTCACAAGTCATAAACCATAAGTTTCCAGGTAGTACATGGCATACATGGCATTCTCACAGTAATCTTTTACTCTCTGTAGTGTTTGAGAGGCAAATCCCTGAGATAGCTTGGCTATTTTTTTTACCGGTATTGTTAAAAAAAAATTGACCTCAGCTTGCGGTGCTAGACTCAGTTTGTCGACTGTTTTAGTAGTTTGAAGAAGCTTTCCGTGTTTGGAAGAAAGTTCTTGTGTGAAAGCTTGCTTTCTTTTTTAAAAACGCACAAATTTTCGTCCTTTCGTTGAATCATTTTTGAAGAAGCTATATTGTCGTTCAGCAATTTGTGTGTTTTCTCAGCTACTTTTTTGCCTGTCACTTTCCCTTCGTTAAGCGTGTTGCTGACTTGTGGTAGGCGAAACACATTAAATGTGGGGACAGCAAGAGAGATTCTTTGTTTCCAAAACAAATTCCTGCCTCAGCCTCCGAATTTCAAAAGAGCTCTGTATATTTTTACACTGCGCATTTGGATACTTTCCTCACATTGGCCTTTTTTTGTGTGAAAAATTTGTGTTAAAAATTTGTGTTAAGAAATCGTCAATGACATCAACATAAAAGCAGCAGTTGTAACTAACGAATTTCCAAACACCCAACAAAAAGTTTTGGTTCGTTGAAATACTGCGGTCTCCTGTACATTGTCCCCGGTACATTTTTCTCTAAAGTAATAACAAATTTTCCCCTGACTTCATTTTTTACGAAAAACATCAAGTTCTTATGTGCCGTCTTGCCTCATTCAAATTGGAAAAATTCCAAAAACATATTCTTATGGATAGCCTCTCACTGACTCCAATTCACCGGTGTGGGCATTCTGTTGTCGATGTTGACAATGATTGATTTTTCCAGAAACTCGAACAGTAAATGGAACTTCATATACTTCGCCATGCTCGCTGTAAAAAAGATTCCAGTTAGCAGGCAGTGGAGCTTGTGAAGTCTTCTTTCTGGAGCACGCTCCAGCGACCGTCGTTTACACCAAGATTATTGAACATATGTCCGTACACATCGTGGTCCATGAAGCAACTTAAAGTGCTGTTCGTAGCAGCTCGTTGCAGTGCAAAGGTGAATTCGTCGATGCCATTTTGGACACGATCCGGCGATGCATTACACAAGTTGAATGAATTAAGAGCACGTCGATTAAAAAAAACTAGCTGGCTCCCAAGTTCACTCGTCCTTGAAAAGACCTTTCCAATGTAAGAATTCCCCTGAAACGAAACAAAATAAAAATATTAAGTGTTTAATAAGTTTTTGTTTAAAAATATTAGTGTTAAAATTCACAAGAAACAGCTATCAAAACAACCTTGAATCGAGAAAGGAGGTTTGTTTCGTAAGCCAAGGCTGGGTGGGATAGAAATTGCTTATCTTGTCTCCTGGCTCCATCCACTTAACACTAATTACTGACATTATGTTTGTTAAGCGTATGAGCAACACTGAAAACGGTATGCAGATTGCTCCCAGTCAATTCATTAAAAGTTTTTCCACCCTCGTATTCATTTTTTTTGTGTTAAATGCAATAGAGTCGTTATCAAACTATAACACATGGTGTCGATTTTTTTCATCCCTCGTGACCACTTTCACAAGTCCTAAACCAAGATTCCAGGTAGTACATGGCATTCTCACAGTTATCTTTTACTCTCCGTAGTTTTTCAGAAGCAAATCCTTGAGCTAGCTCGGCTATTTATTTTTCTGGTATTGTCAAAAAAATAGTCCTCAACTTGAAGTGCTAGACCCAGTTTGTTGACAGTTTTAGTCGTTGAAGAAGTTTGTTTGAAAGAAAGTTCTTTTCTGAGAGCTTGCTTTTCTTTTTTAAGAGCGCACAAATTTTCCTCCTTTCATTGAAGCATTTTTGAAGAAGCTATATTGTCTGTCACTAGTTTGTGTGTTTTTTTCTGCCACTCCTTTGCCTGTCACTTTCCCTTCATTAAGGGTGTTGTTGACTTGGTGGCCGGGAAAACACGTTATCTTTAGGGACGGCAAAAGAGATTCTGTGTTTCCCAAACAAATTCCTACCTCGGCCACTGAGTTTAAAAAAAGCTGTGTATATTTGTGCACTGCGCGTTCGGAAACTTTCCTCACACTGACCTTTTTTTTGAAAAATTTGTTAGAACTTCAGTAATGACATTAAGATAAAAGCAACTGTTGTAACTAACAAACTTCTGAACACACAACAAAATGTTTTTGTTCGTTGAAATACTGCAGTCTCCTGTACATTTTTTCTCTAAAGTAATAATTTTTTTCCTGACTTCATTTTTTACAAACAACATCATGTTCTTATGTGCCGTCTTGCCACATACAATTTGGAAAAATTCCAGGTAGTATTTCTTGTGGGCAGCCTCTCACTGACTCCAATTCACCGGTGTGGGCATTCTGTCGTCGATATTGACATTGAATGATTTTTCCTGATACTCTCACCGTAAATGAAACTTCATATAGTTCGCCATGCTTGCTGTAAAAAAGATTCCAGTCAGCAGGTAGTAGGAGCTTGTTAAGTCCTCTTTCTGGAGCTCCAGCGCTCCAGCGACCGTCATTTACATCACGATTATTGCACAAAAGTCGGTACACATCGCAGTCCATGAAGCAACTTAGAATGCTGTTCTTAGCAGCTCGTTGCAGTGCAAAGGTCAATTGGTCGATGCCATTTTGGACACGATCTGGCGATGTATGGCACAAGTTGAATGAATTAAGAGCACATCGGTTAAAACAAACTCGCTGGCTCCCAAGTACACTCATACTTGGAAAGACCGTACCAATGTATTAGGTAAGAATTACCTTGAATCAAGAAAAGTGGTTTGTTTCGCAAGCCAAGGCGGATAGAGTTGAAACTCCACAATTTCAAAGTAATTGTAATACAATCATAATTTTGCATGCCAACCTGTAATTATGCGCACTAGCCTATTAAAAACGTTTTCCAGTGTTCTTAAACCAGTAAGAAAAGTGGTGCCTTAAATCTTGGAATAGGGGGTGATAATGGAGAAGGGACTTATTTTTGTTTATTTATATTTAAACAAAGAAAAAATTAAAAATAGAAACCAATTTCTGGATCCAACATCCAATACTGAGTTTGTCCTAACTTTCAAAATAGCAAAAAAAAAATGTTTTAATCTTTCCTTTAGTGTAGTCACAATGCCTCTTATGAAAGTAGAAGTTGTATAGATAACTACATCAATAGAAAGCTGAAATTTTTTTTCCTTTTTCCCCTACACACTTCGATGGTTTTTCTAACTCTAGAATTTTATGTTGGTTTCAAAAGATTTGTCCCTATTTTTAAAATCTTTTTTGGTAAACTAAAATAACATTTAGACTTCATATCTACTTTAATCCGTTGATCACAGAAGATTCGGCTTACCTGTTATTCAAAGGACCTTGGCAATTCTTCACACAACAGTGTCACAGCACCCTTATTCTGTTGTTGCAGTGTGTCCTACATTGGTTAACAACATGCAAGCAGGGCAAAGCGTTAGTCCAGCTTGATAAAACTCTGTAACATTCATTACTGGTATTATGTTTGTCTAGAGTATGAGCAACACTGAAAACAGTATGCAGATTGCTCCTAGTCAATTCATTACAATTTTTTCCACCATTATAATATTTTTTTTATGCTAAACGGAACTGAGTCATGCTCAAAATTTAACACGTGGTGTCGAATTTTTCATCCCCCGTGACACTTTCACAAGCCCTAAACCATGAATTTTCAGGTAGTACATGGCATTCTCACAGTTATCTTTTACTCTCCGTAGTTTTTCAGAAGCAAGTCCTTGAGATAGCTCGGCTATTTTTTTTTCTGGTACTTTAAAAAAAAATTGTATTCAGCTTACGGTGCTAGACCCAGTTTGTCGACAATTTTAGTCGTTCGAAGAAGCTTTTCGTGTTTTGAAGAAAGTTCTTCTCTGAGAGCTTGCTTTTCTTGTTTAAGAACGCACCGATTTTCTTCCTTTCATTGAAGCATTTTTGAAGAGGTTATATTGTCTGTCACCAATATGTTTCCTTCCTCTGCCACTCTTTTGCCTGCCACTATACCATCATTAAGCGTGTTGCTGACTTGGTGGTAGGGAAAATACACGTTATCTTAACAGACAGCAAGAGAGGTTCTTTGTTTCCTAAACAAATTCCTGCCTCGGCCACGAGAACTTCGTTAATGACATCAACATAAAAGTTCGTTGTAACTAACGAACTTCCAAACACCCAACAAAAAATTGTTGGTCGTTGAAATACCGCAGTCCCCTGTAATAACAAATTTTCCCCTTACCTCATTTTCTACTAACAACATAAAGTTCTTATGTGCCGTCATGCCTCGTACAAATTGGAAAATTCCAAAAAAAAATCTGTGTGGGCATTCTGTTGCAATGTTGACAATGCATGATTTTTCTTGAATCTCTCACAGTAAATGAAACTTTATATATTTCGCCGTGCTTGCTGTAAAAAAGATTCTAGTTAGCAGGTAGTGTGAAGTCCTCTTTATTAGAGCTCCAGCGATCGTTGGTTACATCAAGATTATTGAACAAATGTCGGTACACATCGCAATCAATCAGTCGATGCCATTTAGGACACGATGCAAGCGATGCATGGCACAAGTTGAATGAATTAAGAGCACATCGGTTAAAAAAAACTAGTTGGCTCCAAAGTACACTCATACTTGGAAAGACCGTTCCAATGTATTATTTAAGAATTCCCTTGACTCGAAAAAGGAGGTTTGTTTCGCAAGCCAATTTTTGAGTGGGATAGAATTGAAACTCTACAATTTCAATGTAATTGTAATACAATCATAATTTTGCATGCCAACCTGTAATTATACGTACTAGCCTACTAAAAAACTTTTCCGGTGTTCTTAAGCCAGGAAGAAAAGTGTAGTCTTTGGGTTAGGGGGTGATAAGGGCGAAGGAACTTATTTTCTCTTATTTAAAATCCCTTAAGGGATTGGGCCCGAAGGGATTGTTCAAACATCAGCAGCACACTTCCTAACAGTTGTTGAAGAACGTTTTCTAAAGAAAGGCAATTTTTTTATTACAATTCTCCAGCTTTATTTTTTTTAATTTATACAAAGAAAGAAGAACATCCAATGCTGAGTTTGTCCTAACTTTCAAAATAACAATAAAAAAATAAATGTTTTAATCTTTCCTTTAGTGTAGTCACAATGCCTCCTATGATAGCTACATCAAAAGAAAGTTGAAACTTTTTTCTTCCCCCCTCCCCACTCATTTCGATGGTTAAGGCCAACTTTTTCCAACTGGACAATTTTACGTTGGTTTCAGAAGATTTGTCCCTATTTTTTAAATCTTTTTTGTTAAACTAAAATAAAGTTTAGACTTAATATCTACTTTAATCCATTGATCACAGAAGATTCGGCTTACGTGTCGTTCATTGGCCCGTGGCAATTCTTCACACAAGTGTCACAGCACTCTTATTCTGTTGTTGTCGTGTGTCCTACATTAGTCAACAACATGCAAGCGGGGCAAGGCATTAGGCCAGCTTGACAAATCTCTGTAACACGCATTACTGACATTATGCTTGTCCAGAACGTGAGCAACACTTTAAAAAGTATGCAGATTGCTCCCAGTCAATTCATTACAATTTGTTCAACCACTGTATTTTTTTTTTGCGTTAAACATAAGTCATTCTCAAAATTTTACACGTGATGTCGATTTTTTTCATCCCTTGTGATCGCTTTCACAAGCTCTAAACTATAACTTTCCAGGTAGTATGTGATATTCTCATAGACCTTCTTCTCTGAGACCTTGCTTTTCGTTTTTTAAGAACACACAAATTATTTTCCTTTCGTGAAGCGTTTTTGAAGAGGCTATACCACATTGGGTTGCATATAAGCCGCACTCCCAAAATTCAGCTATGTGTAAATATAAACTGCAGATTTAATGTTACATTAACCTTTAAATTACAGTAGGTCTAGGCCTTCCTACGAAAAACTTATTATTTTCAGGCCAGTAGTGCGATAGGTTACTTATTGTTTTTTATTAATCACTTGGTTCATTCTCATCATAGTCAGAACTTGAAAAATTGTCATCAGATTGGGAAACTGGTATATCAGGCTTTGTGGCTGCCTGCCCTGTCACTGTATTACACTCGTTCGTAATCCACGGTACAACGTCTTCATTCCCGTCCATTGCGTTGCTGAGGCAGCATTTCTTAAATGCACGTTTGCGCATTGGTCACACCCGACTTACTCACTGTTTCGTTTTGCGGGGGGTTGACCCTCCTGAATGTTATTGGTGTCGACGGCTACTTACGGTCCGGCACTTACTTGTTGATTGTCGCCATCTTAATGGTGTTCGCCGTCGTTTCCGTCTTCCGCATGACATTGCGCGTCAGTTGGGCGATAAGTCTGTCCTCCTGTCCGGTGTTTTTCAATTTTTGCAGGAGGTACAGATGTATGACAAGATTTAGATTAGGGGTTTGAATAACATCTCTGTAATGTGTGGTGCAGTGGCAACCCGGACCACTGCACTGTGACTGAGGTTGGCACTAATAACCACGTTGTCGACGTGCCATTAAGCCTCAAGCCCCCCCCCCCATTTCTTAAACCCCTGCACGTGGCATGTTTTTTCTAGCGCCCGCCAGTTTTCACAATGATGGCTTTTTTCCTTTCTCATCCGACATCTCATTTCGAACTTCTCCAGTGGTCAGCCACTATGCTGAGGCCTCAGAGCATTCGTCGGCGGAAGCTGGCCATTCAGTATGCTGTGCGTTTACGTGCTGTGGAATCCATTCCTGCTTGGTCCTTGGTTTTTGGGCCAGACTTGCGAGTCGGTAGACGCAGGGTGGGTAAGGGTGATTTCCGCGGTAGGCTCCAGCAGTCCTGTCAGGAGATAGCCTTTGAAATACCCAGCGTCTTGAGGCTTGGGGGGATGCCAGTAGCCCCTTGGCTTGTCCCAAGTGGCATTTTCATTTTCGCTCTGGCGTCCCTCCCAAAGGGTTCCACTCTACCAGCAGGGTACTTACAGGAGTTCCGGCGGCTGTGTTCTCAGTACGCCGGTTATCAGCGGCTGTTTACTGATGGGTCGAAGTCAGACGCTGGCGTGGCTTGTGCTTGTGTTTGTAAGGGAGTGACGGTTGCCCATCCCCTTCCATCAGGCTATTCTGTGTTTTCTGCAGAGCTTTTGGCTCTCGGTTTGGCGGTGGAATGGATCCCTGGCCTTCAGGGTACGCATTTCATTATCTTTAGCGATTCCATGAGTGCCCTGGAGTCCTTGGTGACTTACAATCCTCGGAACCCCTTGACACAACGTGTCCAAGCTTTGCTTTCCCGCTTGCCTGGCCAGCGGAAAACCGTGCTTTTCTGCTGGATCCCGGGCCATGTTGGGATAGGTGGAAATGAGCAAGCGGATTCTGCAGCAAAAGGGGCCCTTTCTGAAGGGATCTCAGCCTTGTTCCCTCGGACGCCTTTCCAACTCTGCGTCTGAGGTTACACGCTTTTTGGCAAGCCTCGTGGGATGGACAGGACGGCAATAAATTACGAGCTATTAAAGGCACTGTTGAGGAATGGCACTTGGCGTGTCGCCGCAGTCGCCGTGAGGAGGTGGTGTTGGCCCGTTTGCGCATTGGTCACACTCGACTTACTCACTGTTTCCTTTTGCGGGGGGTTGACCCTCCTGAATGTTATTGGTGTCGGCGGCCACTTACGGTCCGGCACTTCCTTGTTGATTGTTGCCATCTTGATGGTTTCCATCGTCGTTTCCATCTTCCGCATGACATTGTGCGTCAATTGGGCGATAAGTCTGTCCTCCTGTCCGGTGTTTTTCAATTTTTGCAGGAGGTACAGATGTATGACAAGATTTAGATTAGGGGCTTGAATAATATCTCTGTAATGTGTTGTGCAGTGGCAACCCGGACCACTGCACTGTGACTGAGGTTGGCGCTAATGACCAAGCTGTCGACGCGCCATTAATCCTCATCTCTCCCCCCCCCTCATCCACTGTTGAGCTTACAAAGGCATGTCCAACCAAATAGGTGTCTGATCGGCATTTCCCATCTGGCTTAAAAAACATTCGTGTTTTTCCGTTACTGGATAACGTGACGTTGATAATTTATCAGCTTATCCTCGTACTCACTTTGCATGCACTGAGCTAGTGTTATACGATGACGTAGCGCAAATCCAAATCGCTTCATAAAACGATGGCACCAACCAATTTTTGCTCTCATTTTCCCTAGCAAGTTTACGGACTTTCGCACAAATCAATAGTCGACTTACTGGCAATCCATCGTTTCGCATTTTTTTGACGAATTCGGCCACGTTATTTTCAATGAGAGGGAACTGCCCAGTTTTCGACCCACGAAATGCTTTTTTCTTACGTGACGTCATTGTCAAAGCAGCTTCATGTAATATCCATCGCCGAATCATTGATTCATTAACATGAAATTGTCGTCCAGCAGCTCATTTGCCTTCAGTTGCCTCAAGCCTCAACCCCCCTTTCAGTTTTTGCTGCAAATATTATTTTTAGTTTTTCTGCAGTAGTATAAGAATTTCGCCGTGGCGCCATATTAAAACGAATACAATCTGTGCTACACAGTGTGGTTTGTGCCTATTGGCTAATGACGTTTGCAAAGTCAGTCTAGTAATTTAAATTTTATACTTTTAATTTAAAATTAAAATATTTTTAATTTAATAGAAACAAAAAAAAAGCTTATTTGCAATTGCCAAATGCAAATGTATGGCGGTATCTATGATCCTTTCATGCTGGGGTACTGACCTTGTACCCTATCGCCATTGTCGCATCTGACGAGATTGCTACTTTACTATCCTAACGTTTGTTTACAGGAAGACTGCATGTAAGGCGCAGAGCGAATTTAGACGATACATTTTAGGTAAAAAAAAGTGCGAGCCGATACGGTATTGTCTGTCAACAATTTGTGTGCTTCCTCTGCCACTCTTTTGCCTGTCAACTATGTGTGCTGGGGGTACGCTATCTGCTTTCTCACTCCCGGATTAACTCAGTCGGAGACCGAATTTCGAACAACAAAAAACGGGAAACGCCGCGTTAACCATTGGTCTAGGCAAAGGCAAACCGTCTGTCGCCTGGTGACGTCTGTTGATGTTAGCAAAGCGAAGGCCAATGTAAAACTAACTGGCCTCAATCCCCCCCCCCCCTGTAACTGGCTCCCTTCCTCTGGAAATCGACTTCCGGGCAATGGCAGAAAAGGTACAATGCAAAGAAAAACCAACGAATCTACTCTTGGTGGCACAGAGATTTACCAAGACACCGCTGATTGACATGAATTCGTGTGAAGCTTCCTGCTGACAAAAAAACACAAGAAGCCAACCCCTGAAACCACTCCAGCGCTCACGGGTAGAACTCTTGACAAGGTTCCTAACACAAAAGGTGATCTTGATGCCCACTTTTGCTTCCGCGAGTGGAGGTACACAACGTTATAAAGAGGGGGACCAAAGCTTCACAACCAGCGCTGCAAATGTGGGACATTCAGCAACCATCACGTGAGTAGTGTGTCATGTTGCTGGAACAGGAACTTATGATGTAAGGCGTCCAGAATGTAGACCCACAGTCTATCGAAGAATCCATTCTTTACTTGTGCAGCACGGTCTATGTAATAGATGATGCCATCATGGGCGTAAAAGTTCTTGATGACGAATTCCAACTTCCTTCCTGAGATGGGCCACTTGTCTCTAGGTTGGATCAGAATGTCACGTACCAACCTGATGTCCGGGTCTTCAGCCTGAGCATCACGCATGTGTCACCTGTTGTCGATATGTAACTTGGGCTGGAGACGAATCTGCAGCATAGGTAGCGGAGCACGTGCTAAAGCGTCGGCAACAACATTGGCTTAACCTGGGCGATGGATGACGGAATAGTCATACTTCTGGAGTTGCATCTGGCGGTTCGACAAATGTTGTGGGTGTTCGACAGACCCCTCTTCAATGCTTCGCAATCAGTGACTAAGGTGAAGTGTGAACCCTCGAGGAAATGGCGCCAGCGTTCAATCGATTTGATCATAGCGAATGCCTCTTTCTCAAAAGTCGAGTATTTCCTTTCGCTAAAGGTTCTACTGAAAAATTTAATGACACGCCTTGTGCCATCTCTCTCCTGCATCAGTACCGCTCCAGCACCTTCATCAGAGGCGTCGGTTTCCACTTGAAATGGTTTGGAGTAGTCGGAAAGGTGCAGAGCATCGGAGTTGATGATCTTGCACTTGATCGTTTGAAAGGCTTGTTTGGCTTCGGGCATCTAGACGAATGTGTCAGATTTCTTGATTAGGGATGTCATCGGCTTCACGATGGTAGCAAAGTTTTTCACAAAACTTGCGGAAGCAGGTGAGGAGCCCCATAAAGCGTTGGAGACTCTTCACATCCTTTGGGCGAGGGAAGTGTGAACAGCTGCAGTGCCTTCTCCTTGATGCAGATCCCTTTGGCGCTGACGGTAACACCCAGAACAGTCATAATCGGGAGGCAGAAGTTACATTTCACTCTCTTTAAAGTTAAGCCATGAGCACAGAACCTGGTGAAGACTTGCTGGATAGCCTTCAGGTGGTCCTTCCACGTAGTCTTAGCCAAGATGATGTCATCAATGTAGAAGACACAGACTTTGCCGATGAAGTCGCCGAGGGACTTGGTCAACACCCTCTGGAAGACGGCGGAGGAGTTCTTCAGTCTGAATGACAAGACTTTCCATCTGAAGCTCCTTCACTGCAGATAAATGTGGTACAGTTGCGCAAGCTTTCGGTGATCGGGACCTGGTGAAAGCCGGAGTGACCATCGAGAATGGAGATGTATCTCTTTGCCGGCTAGAAATTCGAGCATCTCTTCAACTCTCGGCATTGGATAGCTGCCATTCTTGAGTTGTGAATTTAACAGGCGGTAGTCAAGGATTGGGCGAAAGGAGCTGTCCTTGCATTTCATGCGTTTCTTGATGGAAGTTGGAGAGACTCGGTCTTTCAGGGAAGATGTCCTTGTTGGCGTCGAGAATACCATAAAGTTCCAGAAACTGCTGTGGGGTAATGACGTTGTAAGGTCCATCATCTGGTGAGGCGTTGGCAATCTTCCAAATGGGTTGCGCATCATAGGGGGCATCCTTGTTGCGGAACCATTCACGCCATGGAAACGGATCTGCATAGTTCGAGTTGAAGTAGGCACGGTGATTGGCGAGGTTGGGGACAATCCCTGACTTCAGTATGCAGTCTTCACCTAGAAGGCAGTTGTCGCTGAGATTGTCGAAAACAACGAAGTTGACAGAAGTGTGTTTACGGTTCACCTGTACAGTCAAGGTCACTTCCCCAACTGGATGTACACCACCGGTGCCGTCGGCGAGGAGGAAAGGAGTACCCTTGTAAGGACGCATTGGAACACGTAGAGCAATGTGATGAAGCCAATCCGCATGCAGACATCTGCTCTTGGAACTGGAATCCAGGCAACAGGCAAAAGTTGAGTCCTTAATCACAGCATCAACATATGAAAAGCACAAACCGTCATCCGCTTTACGATTAGCCACGTCCTGTCCTTTTGATGGACAGTCCCTCTGAATGTAACCAACAAGATTACGTCCTCTACAAATTTTGTCCGTTACCCACTTTTCGAATGGTATCAAATTGCTTCTGGCGTGCCTTGGAGGAGGTGGTGGTGGGTGTTGGGGCAGGAAGCCTATGGCGGGTTAGTCTACGTTAGCACTAATACAGAAATAATACATCTAATTCACAGATATAAAAAGTCAATCTCATCTAATCAAGTTGCTTCTGGGGATTAAAATACTAATATAGATCCGTTACACATGCAGTTAAATGTAAACTAATATCAACGTCCTGCTGTATTAATATTGAATGGACCTAACTGCTTCTATAATTACCCAAGTTTAGAAGATACCGAAGTAAGGCAGTCCCATGCTCAGTATATCGTCTTCCTTTAGTAGTCGATCATGATCACCGCTATCTTCTAATAGTATTCCTTTCTCGGTGTATACCTAACAACCTCCGACTTGTGCAGACTTACATTGAAATACTATTAACTCAAAAAGGTGGTTAAGAGATATACTGGAACGTCATAATTGGTCAAGTTTTGTCAAAATTAAAAAAGTTTGAATTGCACATAAGAATTACAGAATTTTTTAAAGCTTTATCAACAGCTTCATTCTAAATTGGAAACCACGTTTCTTTCACACTGCTTACAACTGCAGTAAGACGGCAATAAAAAACTGAATGATACCTGCTTGAAGCCCTGTAAGCTTTCATTTCATTGCAGTCCGAGTTTTATAGGAGCAGAAGTCACTTTTCGGGCCTAAAATTGATTCATCTGCAGGTCTGAAAGGTACCGTAAAAATTGACCACTGACTAACATTACCACGCAAATTTGATAAGAAAGCACTTTAATAATTTTCAACCTAGCACATTCCGGCTTTGATTACAAATAAAAAGATACTCATTAAAAAAAAAACAGGTTCTTTGTGTTTTTTTGTGATTCAGGCCTGAATTGTGCAAGCTGAAAATTATGAAAGTGTGTTTTCTTATGAAAATTGTGGGGTGGCATTTATCAGTAGCATTGTTTTGCAATTAGCATTGGCACACACCTATTAAATTCTTATCCTTAGTTGTGTCTGTTGTAGAGCACCCCTACTCCAAATCCCTAGGCTATATCACAGGCTTCGCTAATTACGGAATTTTTCGAATAATCGTTAACAAGGAATCAATAACAAGGAAGGACAACCAACCCATATTGATTGGAAAGCAACTACCCCCCCCCCCCCCCCACGACCCAAAGTTCGCAAAGTGTTACTTCACGGCAACAACGGTCTAAGAAGAACCAACATTTCTGCCCCACTCTCTCCACTTGTGTCTCTAAGGTAGTGTCTTATAAAAGTGTTCTTGCTCTTGCACTTACAGGCCGCCACTACCTCGTCTAGTGGCGTGCATCTGCCATATGCCCATGAAGCTGATAGAGCCCTTAGTTCATGCGCTTTTACTTCTCTTGGGACGTCTGCATGAACCCGGCTTGTCTCATACGCTCTACCTGGCTAATCCAGTTGCCCAGCTTGAAAGGCGTAACCGGCTTGTTTCTTATTTCCCCTGTTGACTTGTCAACATCCAGAAACAAAGGGTTTTTTTCTCCTTCCTTCGTCCCTGCCACCATCACCCCACTTGTCCTATCTAGAAAGTGCTTCAACGCTATTTTCTTCACTCCTTTTAGGTTTCTCTAGGCCTATCGCCTGTATTACCACTGGTGATGGTGTCTTGTCCGGTTCTGATTCTTTGCCCTGAATTCTGCCAGGAAAATCAAGGACACTGAGCACCAGTTTTTAGTGAATCTAATGTGTCCTTCTCCTCTGGAAAATGCCGCCGACGCTAGCGCAACGGGGAATATCATTTTCTGCGTCAGCATGGCCAATGAGGCTGAAGCAAGTGGTTCGTATGGTGGGAATGACAGGCTCGTCAGCATTAGTGGCAGACTCCACTTAGGAAACAACCTCTTAGTTCTCGGCCTAGCGTTCTCGAATGCCGTGATGAGTTTTGACAAGATCGGGTTAAACACTACATTTGTCAGTGCCATACACGTCAGTACCGAATTGATGGCTGACGTGTACCCCTTTATCGACGTTGGAGACAGGCCTTTTCCGAACAGTTCCTCCAGGAATTGTGTAATGTCGATAATGGACGGGTTGCACGGGTCGCAACCATGATCTTTAGCCCAAGCGAACCATCTCTTCCACTTTCCTTCATACAGGTCTGATATTGACTGTCTAACTGACTGTAGGAGCCTTTCTGCCACCTCCTTTGAAATACCGTCATTTGTTAGGTTTGTCCTTACAGTAGGGGCCGGGTGGATCGTTCTTCCCTCGGGCTCAGAAAGAAAACTGTCTGTCAACTGTAGTGTAAACTGGCCCGTCTTTCTTCAGTTCCATTAGGTCCGGGACAGGTGGCTGCCCGCCAGTTCAGAGCTACTAGAATGAAGCTCTCTTATCCTCTTATCTTGTTCACCACTTGCTGTAGTAGGCTGAAGGGGAGGAATGCGTAAGCGCTCATCCCTTCTCAAGAAATCGACAGAGCATCCGTCACCCATGCCAGAGGGTCCGGGAATGGAGAGATGTAGTTCCGAAGCTGCATGTTCACCTTTGTCGCAAACAAATCCACGAAAGGCTTCCCCCACCTCTCGAAGAGCATAGCACAGACGACCGGATCCAACTGCCACTCCGTGGTTGGGATCTTGCACCCTCTGGAGAGCTCGTCTGCCCAGACATTCTGTCTTACCGGAATGTGTCTCGGGAGGAGATTAATTGAGCCTCAGCACACAACTCCATCAGCATCGACGTTTCCTCCATCAGTGTTCTGGAGTGAGTCTCTCCTCCGTGTCTGATGTAGGCAATCGTGGTGGTGTTGTCCGACATGATGCCCACGTCTTTCCCTTGAAGCCTGTTCTTCCACGCCTGGACTGCCAACCTCACTGCACGTAGTCCGAGAATGTTGATGTGCATGTTCTTTTCCTCCAAACTCCATTTCCCTGAGATCATTGAATCTCCCAAGTGGGCTCCCCATCCGCTTGTAGAAGCATCCGAGAATAGGAGCACTCCACCTCCGGAGCCTTGAGGCGAACGTCTGCTAGGAGGTTCTTTGGCTCCTTCCACCAACTCAGGTCCGGCAGATTTTCTAAGTTGAATCGTTAATCGAATCGTTAACAAGGTGGTGAGGTAGGCATAGTGTATGGGACTAGCTCCCACCCTATAAATTCGTGATGACATTGGTTAAAATGCAGAACAGGCTTGCACGAATTTTGTGTAAGACAACATACTGTAATTAAATTTCGTACCTTACAAATAACGTCAACTATTTTCCATGCGCTTGGTTGAATCCGTCGATTATGCATAACTTTTCTCTGGCACCTTACAATTGACCCTAGTGTTCCTCCACCATAACACAAAGCAGTAGCGCTGTAGTCAGGGCGCAGGTTTGTTTCTTTGATTACTTGAATTTCAGGGTTTTTTCTTTTTTCTGCTTTGAATGCCACTTCAAAAACCTTAACACGGCACTTGCCACAGTTGTAGTCAATACTAGCGCGTCATCGGGAAATATGTTAGCATCGGGAAATCGGGCACATCGGGAAATATGTTAGCACTGAAGAAATAAATAAAACTAGATTTGAGTATGTCACACACCACCACACATTCTGAAATGTAAAAAAAGAACTTACAAGGGTAACTTTAGCTGGCTTACCTTTGTCTGCTTTTCATACCAAGGTACAAATTTCACTCCCACGTGAAAGACGTTTGCGTGTCACTGTTTACAGGTGAATCGGAACCAACTTTGAGTGCCAAATCTATAATGTCATTAAAAATTCCACGCAAGATATCATAACAACGATCATGGTTTCCCAAAAACTGGAACCAAGCTGTTTCTCGTTCCGGCCTACAATGTATAATTTCCTTTTCTAAAACCACCGACAAGATAAAACTTGGTTTAAATTAGTCAAAACTCAGCTCTCTAACTTTAGTAAATAGATGTTGTTCCGTGACTTTCATCCACCGGTCCATTGCCTTCTTGACTTTAGCCGCCATTTTTATTTTCTAATGTTCCTTTTGCTAACGTGGTGGCGCTCGACGAAAAGCAGCGCCTTCGTGTGGGAAAACTGTGAAGTAATTTACCCCAGGCTAAAAAGCGAACAGAAATTTCCTGATGGAACGTGTGATGTGCAGACGGAACCAATTAGAACGAATCTAACACGTTTATATAGGGACTTCTGCAGTTACAAATTTTACCCAAACCCCAATTCTTGCTATTACTGAGTTGAATTACCTCCTTCATACTCCCCTTTTATATCATTAACGTGGGTCCTGGTGTGGTTCATACCCAGGCCTGGGCGGAGGAGGGGGCCCCAGCCAGCCCACATTGTCAACAAAGGCCGACTATTATGGGTCCAGCGGAAAACCGTGCTTTTCTGCTGGATCCCGGGCCATGTTGGGATAGGTGGAAATGAGCAAGCGGATTCTGCAGCAAAAGGGTCCCTTTCTGGCCGTCTCGGTAGGGATCTCAGGCTTGTTCCCTCGGACGCTTTTCCAACTCTGCGTCTGAGGTTACATGCTTTTTGGCAAGCCTCGTGGGATGGACAGGACGGCAATAATTTACGAGCTATTAAAGGCACTGTTGAGGAATGGCACTCGGCGTGTCGCCGCAGTCGCCGTGAGGAGGTGGTGTTGGCCCGTTTGCGCATTGGTCACACTCGACTTACTCACTGTTTCCTTTTGCGGGGGGTTGACCCTCCTGAATGTTATTGGTGTCGGCGGCCACTTACGGTTCGGCACTTCCTTGTTGATTGTTGCCATCTTGATGGTTTTCGTCGTAGTTTCCATCTTCCGCATGACATAATTAGGCGATAAGCCTGTCGTCCTGTCCAGTGTTTTTCATTTTTTGCAGGAGGTACAGATGTATGACAAGATTTAGATTAGGGGTTTGAATAATATCTCTGTAATGTGTGGTACAGTGGCAACCCGGACCACTGCACTGTGACTGAGGTTGGCGCTAATGACCAAGCTGTCGACGCGCCATTAAGCCTCATCTCCCCCCCCCCTATTATGGGTGGGCATAGCCATAATAGCCCCTCAGTTATAACTCACAGCATTGACTCACAACCGATCCTCTTTTAATCCATATTCCTTTCTGCGTCATACACATGGTGAAGTACCGAGCGTGAGATAATGCCTATACTGCTAAAATAGTAACGCGTTAGCTCTTACCCCTTTAATACTGAGCTAACCCGTTATATCACCCCCGCCCAGAATTTTAAAACTAATAAAAAATCGATAACTAAATTTTAGCAACCCAAAAGTATAATATGAGCTAACATGCGAAAATAATTAAACATTTAACTGCCTGCCGTAACCCAACCAAAACTCCAAGAAACAATATAATCAAAACCGGAATTAACTTACATTATTTATTGCCGTCTCCCTGCGGTATACAGCTGTGTCACAACGGATAATATACAAACTGGCACTCACAATAACCATGAAATAGTCCATCAGTTGAGTCAATCACTATCCACCCATACGGATCGTCCCGATAATAGTCCGTATGTCCATAAAAATGTCCCATTTATCCCCCTCCCCCCCAAAAAAGAATCCAAATACGCAACCGGAGAACAGTCCATCCACATCCTTAAAAATCGTCCACAGTCACAGCTCATCACCACGGGTCAATGGAGACCCAAACAAGGTACCCTATTTCCCCAGAAAAATTAATATCCTTCGCCAGAAGGGAGTCCAATAACCTGTCCGTAGTAGCCGTGTATCCATCCGCCGCAGTAAAACGAAGTTAATGTCATTCATCCAGTAAATCTGGTTCATTGTGTGGGTCAGTACCAGAAGGGGGACCCTGATTTAATGCATTGAATAGCACATGTAATTTTTCGGTAGCCACCATTATAGCTGCTTAGCCGACAGGTGGTCCATCAAAGACGTCCGCCACAATGCTATCCTCAGAAGCGACCGACCGAGGTGATGCTGCAGGCGGATCACTATCCTGAAGTTCGACTGATACATCGCTGAGCACGATTGGTGATGCATTATTCATAGACACGTCACCGACAGATGATGCGGAAGGCGGGGAGATGTTCACAGGGAGACAACGTCGTCGGTGGACATAAAGGTGGGTCCAGATCTTCCTCATCAGATGAAACAACATCGGGAGCAGCCATAGCACATTTGCAGATACTTAAATCCAACAGTCTATTATCTGTTGACGCACTGAGTACCACAGAAGTCTTCCTTTGTACGCTGGGGACAAAATTTGCACCAATCGTTACCCCATGATCTGGGGGCACCGCCGATCTCCCTCGTCCAAAACCAATGATGCAGTAAGTAGTGTCATCCACAATTCGCGCTTCTTTGACTGCCACATGCAGCAAGTCCCGTTCTTCTCCCAAACCATAATGCTGACAACAAAGTTGGGGAGGCACAAAGAGAGGTACACAAGGCAATGTTTCACATAGTGACGAAACACGCCCACCACAAATAGCAGGGGCGTCCTAAAGTGGCGCTGTCCGGTTCATACACTGTCATTGATTGTAATGGCGGTAAACCACAGTCGGTGCACTAACAGGCGGGAAAGTACAACTTCCCCTCCTGTAGGGCAACTTGGCCTCGGCACGGCGTAGACGTTTGCGTTATGAAGGTGTCAACGTGCAGTCCGCGCGCCAATTGTGAAACGAACCGGCATGAAAACGCTGCATTGGTGTCATTCCGGGGAATCCAATTGCCGGTCGGTACATCGCTGCATGAGGTGAAACAATATACGTGGGCAATAGTCCAGAAGACAGAAGAAGCTCCCCAGCCGCGCCACGTTGCGCGCCGGGTAATAAAGGTGCAGCCGGCTCGTCCGCCAGCAGTCCTTTTGGTCCATAACACAAGCCGGGCATAGCAGGCAAAAATCCGTGTCCTGGCATCTCTAAACATATCTTGTAGTTGCTCAAAACATATCAACCAAAACAAGCCAAACAAAACACGAAGGTGCGAGAGCCAGAGAGAAAGAAGCAAAGGGGGGGGGGGGGGGAAATAAGAATAGCCCAAGCCCGGGTAGTCCCTGATACTTCTAGGGATAGCCGCAACAGTATTGTATAATCAGTTCGTAAGAAGTGAGTACTTTAATTTTTATCCAGAAACAGCAAAACGTATTTCATGGCCATGACACAAAGCGAATCTCCGAATTGAGGGTCTTCAATGACGCCTCCCTTGTCCGCGACACATTTGAACTTATCAATTTGCATCTAATGTACCCTTAATGAATGGCTGTCGACGCGCCATTAAACCTCAATCCCCCCCCCCCTTAATGAATGCAAAACTTACGTCACTTCCGGTGCTTCCTAGGCCGCTCGCCTTGCACTTACTTCCTTGCCCTTATTTCGATTTCATGGCTCCGTCTGGGCAAATGTCAAATTTGCAACCTCGCCGTCACTGTCTTTGGAGGCTGGAAATAAAACGCCAGTGTCAGGAGGCAGGCACTGTCCGTAACACTGTCCGTTTCGTCAGATTCTACTCGGAGAACTTAGATTCTCCTGCAAGAACAAGTTCTGTGGGAGCATCATCATTTCTCATTCACATAATCCTCCTCACTGTGTGACAGAATCGGATTGATTATAAAAAGTGGCACTGCCAGCTTTACCTGATCATGATATTTGTCCCCGTGATTTGAGACACTGTAGGAGTGACCCTGCCAAACTGGGGAGCAATTCCCGCTGATAATGTGTGGCAAACACTGATGGCGACGACCAGTTCGCCATGGACATGATTTGTGATGCTGAGGCCTCACAAGTGGCTGCCGGCGATGACACCACCACTAGTACGGAGTGTGCCCGAAAATGTTCAATGTCTATCCTTGCAGACCGTAGCACTACACCCAACCACCTGGCCACTGTTTGCCGACCCACCAGCCTATCCGGTCGGACATAAGAAAGTAGACCCCTCTCCAGGCTGGTCCCTCAGTGGCTCTGTGCACCGTACATATGCAGCCGCGTAGCAGATCGCATCCAGCGCCTTGTCATCATTCTCGCCGTTTTATGTTCTCTGATATAGTCATACCACTCCAAGTCTAATAGAGCCAGTTCAACATCACCACTTTCCCTGTCAATTGATGAAAATTTAACGCTTTTGGCAGATATAATGTCTGTAAGTACTGTGCCACTACTGCCAAGTACCAAATGGCCATATAACGAGGCGTTGGGGACCTACGCCGAAACAAACATTATATATATATATATTCACTAATGGGTGCTGTGCCACTGTAGCACCAGTCCAGCCAAAATGAAATCACGATAAAGCTGCCAAATAGCGTACTACACTCCGGTACTGAAGTCCCTGCTGGAGTAATTCTGCCAAAAAATTAATGCATAGCTGAACCGAGCCCGTCCATGGATCACACCTAGTCGACTGGCGCTCATACGCTATAGGAGTTTGCATTGGCTACGTCTAATTTCAGACAAAGCCACTGTTGGAACCAAAGCAATTGCCCGTGCCCTAACACCCCCTGTGGGCTGGGGGTAGAATAAGCCCACCGTACCCCTGCGTGTCGTAGGAGGCGACTAAAAGGGAACCCAAGATCACGGTTTGCTAGTGTGCCAAGGGTCTGCATGGCGGAGGGTTTTTAGTCCGTCTTGAACAATAGCAACTCAACTCTACGGTTTGCGAGTGCGCCTATGGTGTGTATGGCGGGCAGGTTTAACACCCGTCGCAAGCACTAGTCGGAAAGAGGTGAAGGGACATCCGGACAAACCGGGCCCGGGGTGGCTGCTTAGAGGATGTTTGGTGGTTTGAATCCCCTTTTAGGTTTGATTCCAATTTGCCCGTTCTGGCCACTGGGCTTTTCATCCTCATCCCCCAGCATGTTAGCCGTGTGCTGCAACCTAGTAATCCGTGGAGGCGGAGATCCTGGCTTTCGGGCTTTGGCTCATTATTCCGGAGGAGGGGTGGCCTGGGCGAGCCGGCCTAAGGTCAATTGGCTATGACCTTTCGGGTCCTGTCGATGTGGGGAGGCGGCTTGTGCTGTATCCATCTGCATCACAGACCCGAACTGTTTCGGTTATTGACGGAGGTGGTGTGTACGGCTTGCTTGGTGGCCTCGCCTCTCGGCATGCTTAGGCTGCCACCTCTCGGAGATAGACGGCGGTGTTAGCTTCCTGGTGCAGGGCCCTGGATGTGCGGCTTCCGGCCCTGCATCACCCGAGTGCCGCGCGGGGCTTTATTTTCTGGGGAGTGCACCGCCGCGACTTCTTTTTTGCTTTCAATGGCAACTTCTTCCCCCCCCCCCCACAAATTCTTCCCCTCCTCGCCGCACTAGCAAGCGCCAGAGGAGGGAACCTGAGATGGTAGGGCCTAATGCCCAGTTACCAGACGTTAGTAAGAGTTGGGACCAAGTCACGAAGTTCCTGGTGGTGACAGGCGAGGGCCGAGATGTTACGCAACTCGGTCCATTCGCTGTACACAAAGCTTTGAAAGGGATCTGTGGTTCTGGTCCAAAGAGTGTCTCTCGGCTCCGTGCTGGGGGATGCATTGTGAGGTTGCAGACGATGGTCAGGCGAAGAGGCTTTTGAAAGCGAGTGCACTGGGGTCATGCCCAGTGCATGTCGAGCCGCATCGTACTTTAAACAGCAGCAAGGGGTCGTGACATGCTTCAATTTGAGGGGTCTTAGTGATGATGTCATCCTGAGCAAACTCAATTCACAGGGTGTTACGGCTGTGAGACGTTTGACACGGAAAGGCGAGAATGGTGCCCAGCCAACTGACACCTTTTTCCTGACCTTTGATACGCCAGTTGTACCGCAGCACATTACTGCCGGTTACCTGCGCTTGAAGGTCAGGAGTTATGTACCGAATCCGATGCGGTGTTTCCGCTGTCAACGTTTCGACCATACCAGCGGCTCGTGTAAAGGTAGGCCTACCTATGTTTCTTGTGCTCAGGCAGCCCATGAAGATGCTGACCGTGCTGGCCCGGAGCAGTGCGTCAACTGCGGTGGTCAGCACCAAGCCTCTTCACGGGACTGTCGTCTTTATGTTGAGGAACGTCGAGTGCAAGAACTAAAGGTGAAGGATGGGCTTTCCTACTCGGAGGCCCGAAAGAAAGCCAAACTATCGGCACCGGTAATGACACGTTCTTTTGCGCAGGTGTGCAGTGCGCCATTGCCTGGCCCAGTTAGTGAGTCTGCTGATTTGGCAGATTTACGCGCTGAGCTCAGGTCTTTGACGAGGACGGTGGGCAAGCTTATTACTTTGTTGACCCTGCAACATCCATCTCTGCAGGATCTTTTGGGTCCTTCGGACCCGGTTGCTGCCTTGCCGTCTACATCTCCCCAGCCTGCAAATGCTTCTGTTCCTGCTGCCGTTTCTGCTGCTGCATCTGTTCCCAGGCAAGGTAAAGCTTCAGCTAAGCCTCCGCCTGTCCGGAGTGAACCACAGAAAACGTTGAAGAAGAAGACTCCTGCTGGTAAAGCCACAACACCACCCGTGAGGACGTCGCCACCAGGAGAGAAGGTGAAACTGTCGTTAAACGGCCAGCTTGCTGAGGGGTCCGTTGTGTCTCCTCAACATCTTGATACTACTTTGCCCATGGAGCAGGGAGAGATTTCCTGTTCCAATTCTCCGGAACTTTTTCCACCTTCCGAGGACAACTTCGTTCTGAAACTCACTCCATCTTTTGATTCGGGTAAGGATTCGGATGTTTTTGGATCGCCCAGAGGAGGAGTTGAGGAGAATGATTCAATCTTCAGCCCGCCCTAATGCCTGCGCATGCCATCATTCAGTGGAACTGCTAAAGTTATCGGACCCATGCCGAAGAGCTTTGGCTGCTTTTGTCGCATTCGCGACCTCTGTGCTGCTGTCTACAGGAAACCTGCTTTAAGGCGTCAGATAATCCTGTTGTTGGAGGTTATTCTGTCTACCATCTGGATGCTGACCCTGTGCCACGTGTACATGGTGGTGTTGCAGTGCTGGTTCAACACTCTCTGCCACATGCCAGTGCGCCTCTGCACACTAGGCTTCAGGCGGTAGCAGTTAGAGTTTCTTTCCACTTCGATATTACTGTATGTTCGCTTTATTTGCCACCGGATGAGGTCTTTGGGGTTGGTGACCT
>JAHWFP010260408.1:34879-54416 GCA_023313725.1 Lithobius niger
CACTTGGGCTGTCACTGCCGATCTGCATGGGAGGGATCACCTCCCCACTGTGTTGTCCACAAAACAAGGGGGTTCTGTGGCCTCCAGGCCAGCTCGGTGGGCGCTTAAGCGAGCTGAGTGGTCAGCCTTTGCTGGGGCTGCTGTATTTCGGCGTGCGGTTGAGGACTTTTCTGATGTGGCTGAACTTTCCACTCATTTCACTGATGTGGTCCTTGCTGCTGCTCATGCTGCTATACCGCGTACGTCCACGCAGCCGAGACGAGTTCCTGTTCCGTGGTGGATGCCAGCTTGCGGACTGGCCGTTCAAGCTCGCAGGCGTGCATTGCGTGCATTTACGGTGAGCCCCACTACTGAAAACTTTGTGGCCTTTAAACGCTGCCGTGCCCGGTATGTTATCCGTGAGGCTAGGCGTGCTTCGTGGTTGGCGTATATTTCCTAAATCACGCGCTCCACGCCTTCTCACCAAGTGTGGAGGAAGGTGCGCCAGATCTCGGGGAAGAACGTACCTTTCCCGATGTCGCAGTTAAAGGTAGCGAATGCCGTGATCTCTTCTTTGCCGAATATTGCCAATTGTCTTGCGTTTGCATTTGCGCGGGTCTCGAGTGATGACCATTATGATCCTGGTTTCCTCGTGATTAAGCGTAGAGAAGAGGCTCACTCTCTTGACTTTCGCTCCGATGGGCTAGAGGAGTACAATTTACCGTTTACCTGGCAGGAATTTGTTTCAGCTTTGTCCAAGTCGCATTACTCCGCCCCGGGGCCTGATGATGTTCACTATCAACTGTTGAAACATCTGCCTCTTGCCTCCCAGCAGTTCTTGCTGGGGATGTTCAACCGTGTGTGGGCAAAGGGCTCTATTCCAGCAGCGTGGAAGACAGAAGTGGTCATCCCGATTGTAAAACCGGGCAAAGACCCTACTTCTCCTTCCAGTTATCGCCCAATCGCTCTGACTAGCTGTGTCTGTAAACTTATGGAACGGATGGTCAGTGAGCGGTTGGTGTGGGTGTTGGAATCACGGGGTTTCTTATCTGCGTCCCAGTGTGGCTTTCGACGTTTTCGGTGAACTATCGATCATCTAGTTGCCCTTGAATCAGATGTGAGGGAGGCTTTTCGCCTGCGTCATCATCTGGTTCAGGTTTTCTTTGACTTGGAGAAGGCTTATGATACGACCTGGTGTTATGGGATTCTCCGTAGTTTCTATGACTGTGGCTTGAGATACGACCTGGTGTTATGGGATTCTCCGTAGTCTCTATGACTGTGGCTTGAGGGGACAGATGCCACTGTTGCTTTCGGCTTACCTCTCAGGCCGTTCTTTTCGCGTTCGTGTCGGGACGACTATTTCCCGCCCGTTTGTCTTGGAGAATGGTGTGCCTCAGGGAGGTGTTCTTAGTGTCATCCTGTTTCCTATAGGGATCAACCCCATTGCTCAGCAAGCTGCTGTTTCCCAGTCTTTGTTTGTCGATGACTTCGGCCTGCGCTTTCGGGCAGCTCGCATGCAGACCTGCGAGCGGCAGCAACAGCCGGCGATTAACAAAGTCCAGACCTGGGCGGTCAGTAATGGTTTCCGGTTTTCTCCGGACAAGACTGTGTGCGTCCACTTTTGCCGCCAACGAACACTGCTCCCAGATCCTTGCCTGTACTTAGAACAGGCACAAATTCCTGTTGTCCCACAGGCACGTTTCCTGGGTCTGGTGTTTGATTCCAGGTTATCTTGGCTTCCACACTTGCGTCAGCTTAAAGACAGGGCTTTGCGGGCGCTTAACATCTTGCGGGTTCTGTCGGGCACTTTATGGGGTGCCGATCGCACTGCCATGTTGCGCCTCTACCGAGCCCTTGTCCGCAGCAAACTTGATTATGCGTGTATGGTCTATGGTTCGGCTAGTAACTCGACTCTCCAGATGTTGCACCACAGTGGCCTGCGTGTGGCGACTGGGGCATTTCGAACTTCTCCAGTTGTCAGCCTCTATGCTGAGGCCTCGGAGCCACCTTTGGCCATTCGTCGGTGACAGCTTGCCATTCAGTATGCTGTGCGTTTGCGTGCTGTGCAATCCAGTCCTGCTTGGTCCATGGTTTTTTGGCCAGACTGGCGAGTCGGTAGACGCAGGGTGGGTAAGGGTGATTTCCGCGATAGGCTCCAGCAGTCCTGTCAGGAGATAACCTTTGAAATGTCCTGCGTCTTGAAGCTTGGGAGAATGCCAGTTGCCCCTTGGCTTGTCCCAAGTGGCAGTTTCATTTTCGCTCTGGCGTCCCTCCCGAAGGGTTCCACTCTGCCAGCAAGGTACTTACAGGAGTTCCGGCGGCTGAGTTCTCAGTACGCCGGTTAGCAGCGCCTGTTTACTGATGGGTCGAAGTCAGACGTTGGCGTGTCGTGTGCTTGTGTGTGTAAGGGAGTAACGGTTGCCCATCGCCTTCCATCAGGCTATTCTGTGTTTTCTGCAGAGCTTTTGGCTCTTGGTTTGGCGGTGGGATGGATCCTTGACCTTCAGGGCACGCATTTCATTATCTTTAGTGATTCCATGAGTGCCCTGGAGTCCTTGGCGAATTACAATCCTCGTAACCCCTTGACACAACGTGTTCAAGCTTTGCTTTCCCGCTTGCCTGGCCAGCGGAAAACCGTGCTTTTCTGCTGGATCCCGGGCCATGTTGGGATAGCAGGGAATGAGCAAGCTGATTCTGCTGCGAAAGGGGCCCTTTCTGGCCCTCTCGGTAGGGATCTCAGCCTTGTTCCCTCAGACGCCTTTCCAACTCTGCGTCTGAGGTTACACGCTTTTTGGCAAACCTTGTGGGACAGACAGGACGGTAATAAATTACGGGCCATTAAAGGCACTGTCGAGGAGTGGCACTCGGCGTGTCGCCGTGAGGAGGTGGTGTTGGCCCGTTTGCGCATTGGTCACACTCGACTTACTCACTGTTTCCTTTTGCGGGGGGTTGACCCTCCTGAATGTTCTTGGTGTCGACGGCCACTTACGGTCCGGCACTTACTTGTTGATTGTCGCCATCTTGATGGTGTTCGTCGTCGTTTCCATCTTCCGCATGACGTTGCGTGTCAGTTGGGCGATAAGTCTGTCCTCCTGGCCGGTGTTTTTCAGTTTTTGCAGGAGGTACAGATGTATGACAAGATTTAGATTAGGGGTTTGAATAACATCTCTGTAATGTGTGGTGCAGTGGCAACCCGGACCACTGTGACTGAGGTTGGCGCTAATGACCAAGTTGTCGACGCGCCATTAAGCCTCAATTTGGGGCCCCCCCCCCCCTAACACTGTCTGGGAAGGAGAACTGCTGGCTAGTCGATCCTGGTTCGAGAGATCCTGGAAAAACTGGTCGGCACCATTGTGCATTTCCCTCTGATCTTCCCTTTGACGCAAGCCAGCACCCACTAACGCAATACTCTTCCCAAAATCAAAATTCAAACCAAACAGAAAATCGCTGCTTGTACCTTCCCTGAAAAGTACGGCGCACTCAATCCCCGACATGCTACAATCTCCCGCCGTTACGGCCCCGTGACCACCAAACCCCTGCCTGGGCGAAAGGAGCTATACCGCCGGGCTGCCTGCAGCCTACGTTTTGGCTGGACTGTTATGCGAGTCATCACCGCAACCTCATGCTGTGTCCTCTTCAGCACGTCGGGCAATGGTTCACCAAATAGCTCTGACAAAGTCGGTGGGCATGACCGGGCCTTAAATCCTCCATAAATGCAAACTGGAACATGTCTCTAATTCCTTGATTCATGGCTAGTAATGACAGGATCTGAAATGTAGTAGCGTCTACTAACGTCTGTAATACCTGAACTTTCCGCAAGCTTGAAAAATGCACTGGATCCATCACACAAAATTGCAATGCCAATTGCAATATACATGAAACATACCAGTCTACACTGAAACCATAGCCACATCAATCATTGCCAACAAGGGATACCTGTCGCACAATCGCAGCAGCGTAGGGGGCACAAATTCTCGTTGCACTAATGCCTCGACAACATAGCAATCCGAAATCGAGTCCTTTTCACTTATGGACAAATTCACTCCCTTTTATAGGTTCCATCACAAAAAGACAGGTTTAAAAAAAAGTCCACACCGGGAGTCTTTGATTTTACTGACTCCAGCCACAACAACAATTCCGCCGGATCAACAGCCTCACTGATAGGAATAACACCACCAGTCACTCCTCTGCTGGCCAATCATTTGTCACTTTGGGTTTCACATAAGCACGCCCTTCTTTCTCACTCGCATCACTCTCCAAATACAGGTCACCCTAACCATGGCCGAAACTGTCTTTATCATACCAGGCGTCATAGTTCTCGACTACCTCCTTCCAGCACAGCCACACTGCCATCCGCTTCAAACCTCGGCTAGCATCACGGCCCGCCTCATGCGAATCATCACAGCCAACGGTGCCAGTTCTCACCACTCGTTACTGTTTTACAAGCCCTGCCAACCTTTACTGCTTTACTAAATGTCATCTGCCTTTCCTTCCCTAATAAGCCTGGTAAGTCGGCACCGATCTCGAGCTGCCGAGTCGATTCTTGCCGAGCAGAGCATGATCGGCAATGCTTGAAATACCGGGTAATTACGTCCATTTAACCGAGCCGAGCGGCGCAGCTCACGTCTAGTCTTGGCACGCGGCTACAAACATGCGATGCCACATTGATAAACGTCCTGCAGATTACAAAGTACTGAATATAAATGATCAAGCAGCCAACCAGGTAATTATTTGTATAATAAACATATATCTCCCCAATCGCTTGTCTTTCCCCTCCAGCCCCCCCCCCCCCTCCCCCCATACGAAATTCTTTTGAAGAAATTTGTAAAACAAACTTTAAGATGATGGCAATTTTCTTTTATTGATTGGGGGTTGAGGGGACGAGGGGATTTGGGTTTACTGGTTTGGCAGAAATTGGAATTAAGTGATCATAATTGGGCATATTTCATTGTCACATCACCTTAAACTTTAAATTATTATTAGGGTAAGGAGCCCAGTCATAAGGTGCCCTGTGAAGCGAAGCGAAGCAGACAGGCAGTTTATTTAGCTTTTGGTTTTAGTGAAAAGATTTGTTGTTACTCAAAGCCTGCTTGACATTTAACGATTGTTGGTTAATAAAAATGTTTAGCTCAGGATCAGCTCGGCAGGAAAATAGGTGCTCAGTACAGGCTTAGTATCCACTAAACTGCCCCATGGAATCGTAGCTTCCCGGAACCGCGACCTAGATTAGGCCTAACTATGCCGCCATATTTGTTTGTGTCGGTAGCTTCTTGTCGGTCTTGGGCATTGTGTAATAAAGATTCCTAATTCCACAATCATGTTCGTTCACACACAATAAACATCCGGGTCTACCAATTACGACGGTAAAAGAAACAGTGGTAAGTGAGGGCGAGGCGAGAGGTGTGGGAGACACCGGAAGTGACGAAGTTTTCATTAATTAAGGCTAAATTAAATGAAAATTAATAAGTGCAAATGTACCACGCACAAGGAAGGCATCCCATTTTGTAACACAGTGAGGAAGATTCTGCGAATGAGAACTGACTCGGCTTAACAACTGGAAGCTGGAACAGAGAACTGACTCTTAACATGTGTTACATAAAGTGGTGTATTAAAAAAATTACCCTCCGTTATCGAGTTTTGAGGTCTCTGTGCCCAATATATATATATTTTTTAAGTGCTGGGCCTAAATTGGCAGGTACTGTGGGAGACTTAAAACTAATTAATGTTTAATCAAGCACCAACATGATTTGAATGTGGAGAAAACGAAAGTTTTGACTTTTTAAGGAAAGCATATGTATTGCTGGCTCAGGTTTATGAGACCAAAATTTGATTCTTGTTAGGGAAAAATTATTTTCAACCTTTTTTTTTTACGTTCCAATACAATAGAATAGAATGCAATAAATAATAAAATTTTAAAAACGGCCTGCAAGCATTTTTTTTTTAGAAAATGGATCAAGTAACGCTCTTTATTTAAGTGACCTCTTAAAATAAACTACAATACTGCGTCCCTTTACAAGTACACAAACATTACTTAACGAAACAAAATTAGCTGTAAATATTAGTTGTTAATCAAGAAACACAACGGAGCATACATCGTGAACATCTAGGGATGACAAGTGAGCAGCACTGTCTGGAACTGGTAATGGCACTTGAATTTTTTAATCATTAATGCTGCTCGGTCTGTCATCCTAGCTGTTTACAGTGTTGGCTCCATTGTGTTTCTTTGTTCTTTAATGAACAGTACTAGTACGTAATCATGACAATAGCAATTGTGTCTAGTTTGCTTTAGTAGTCTTGCAGAATAAGGTTGACCTTGCCCAAACTGCATGGTTAAAATTCCTAATACGATTTACAGATTCTTTGTAATCCCTACATTCTTATCCTTGTG
Source organism: Lithobius niger (assembly GCA_023313725.1). NCBI lineage: Eukaryota > Metazoa > Arthropoda > Chilopoda > Lithobiomorpha > Lithobiidae > Lithobius > Lithobius niger. The sequence goes on from JAHWFP010260408.1 coordinate 41,247, forward strand.
AAGGCCTTCGCTCCAGAACTGTCTTGGTTTGTACTCCAGTAGTCTTCATGGTAGCCTTCTTCTGGTGCATCACAGTCATTATATTTACACTAGTTCTATGAACAAATAAACCAATTTTATTTTGATAAGTTTCAGGATAGGGGATGCCTCATGTCTTGTTAATACAAGAAAAATCAAGTAGAATAAAGATTACTCACTACTCAGCTTATCCAAAGCAAATTTCACTACAGGTTACAAATAGGTTCGGTCGTGTCAGAAAATTATACAAAAAGTGGCAGATTAGGTGGGTGCACTGGGTGTGGGGCCTTCAGCAGTAAAAAAAAAAAACAATTTTAAATAATGTTCTGTTACGCTGGGGGCCCCCAAGCTACGGCCCGTGGGCCAGATGCGGCCCGCGAAGCAATTTAGTCCGACCCGCGTTGCTTTTTCCGATTTGTGCATCAGCTACCAGCTTCGTTTATATTTAGTGTTAACCTTTTTGCCCCATTCTTCCACGGAAGTCAGATTGTTACGAAGTGATACTCCTAGATTTGCTTTGAGACCTAAATTGTAGTTTTAAGTTGTAGTTCCCGTGAGTTTGCAATATTGGGGGTGAAAGTAAACTCAAGGTTTTAAACAATCAATAAACATTTATTATCAATTTTCCACAACAACTACAGCAGCCAAATGGTGCTATAAAAACAAATTAAACACTAGAACCATTTGACCATAAATAAACATGACAAGCATAAACTAAACAAAATCTAATAATAAACCAAAAATAAAATAATAGCGTGTGTGTCATCGGCCAGCAACGACGAACTAACGGGCCTCAAACCGAATGGTGGCTAGAGCACAACACCAGGCCATTTTGGAGCTAGACCCTTGCAAGTAATCTGGCAACACACTACTAACATTTCTAGATTAAAGTAATTTTTACCACACTAGTAAAATTAAAGTAGCGTACGTTACCAGACACCCAAGTCTCCAAAACGCCGTTGGTCAGTGCCTTCCTAGCCAGCCATTCGCAATGAAACCCAGCAGCACGACGTTCCCAGCCGAAAGAGACCAACGCTTGCTTCAAAACACCCTTTTAAGCAGGGAGAGTAGAGTAATACTCTAGAGTTATTACTCTACTCTCCCTGTTTTAAGCCTTCCGCCTACTCCCCACCCAAAATGCAACGCAACAAAAACAATGTCATCTTCTTGCAGGATTGGAGTTTTAGTTCTGTAATTCGCCACTAGATGGCAGCACTACACGAGCGGAAAAACTTCAGGTCGTCATAACCGAATTGACTTGTTAGCAATACTGTGGATTTAATGCATGGAAACTTAAGTTCCAGGGTTTTAAAGGTTTGTGGCCACATGTCCCTCCAAGGACTAGAAGCACAAATAAAACAAGGCAAAAGGAATCTTTAGTGTGAAGAAAACTGCTTGCAGGAACTGTCAACTGAGATACTTCCGGATTGTATCACACGACCTTACCACCGCACAATCGACCTCAGCACAAGATTACTTTGCAGCTTGTGCAACAATCCCTTCAGACGCTTTATCTCATCCCCCCCCCCTCTTCCCCGTGACCCCTTGCCTAATAATACCTTTCCGATAACAAGGTCAAGGTTACGTTGCAGTTTGTGTAATAATCCTTTTTGCACCATTCTTCCCTATCCCCCCACTGCCTCCTCCACAACACCTAGTCGTGCCAATGAGTTTAGTCATTTTTGCGTGAACTATGTTAAGTGACAATGTCTGCCTCAAAGAAACGAAAAATTGACTCGGAGTGCCGTGTTTTCAACGTTAAGTGGACGGATGACTATTTTTGTGTTGAGAGCAATGCTAAGCTGTAACGTCTAATTCGTTGACATGGGACGAGGGGCGTTAAGTTGTAGCGATTTGGTTTAGTTTTAGGGGGGGGGGGGGAGTGTTTAGTTTTTCTTCAAGCGCAGAGGTCCCAGGCCCAACGCTACGAATCCTTTGGAGAGGGAGCGTATTAGTTTGAATGAGAATAATAAACAAAGCACTTAAGAACTAATGATGGTCAAAATTACACCAAGGCATGCTTCAGTTTGCAAAAGTATTGGGTGACATTTATTTAGGGTGATAAGCTGGGTTGCTCTATAGATTTACAATGGTGATAGACATAGCAATTTAACGACATGAGAAAACTATAATTGGAAATAAATAAGGAGATAATATTGAACACTGAACAGTGAACAGGTTGGCGTTCCGTCGTCAGACTGAGGCTGTAATAAGAGTAGCGTAGAAATACGGAGATTGGTGCAGCAAAGCCAACTCACGGCGAAGTCTCAAAAACATGGGCCAGCTACCAAGTTGAAACACCCGCTTGAGAGTGGACCGTACTTAGGCGCAATAGCCCGACATCTCGTAGAAAATGCTGACGTATTCAAACATGGGTTTAACCATTTCTATAAGCTAGAGTGAGACACACAGCTATATCCTCTCTACAACGAAGTGTCGTGGACGCTATGAGCACAAAATAAGAAATGGACGAGAGTTAGCCAAGTAATTATCACTGATGTTATGTTTTAACCAACCTAGATATACAACGGGTCTTCAGATAGTATAACGTCATTTCCTAGCTCGCAATGGAGCATCAGGGTTAAGTAACGCAATAAAGGCTAAACCTCGTTACAACGTGGTTAAGTCATTTCAATTGCCTAGGGCGTCAACAAACGAAGTATCTACCAGCTCGGTTGAGAATTAGGCTAAAGAATAGCAAGTTCGGTTACCTTATTGCAGGTGGTGAACCACAAAGAAGCTCCATCGTGCACAACATGGCCATCTTCTATGGAAGTGAAATTGAAGGATAATAAACTGAATACTTGTAGTTGTACACAGAGATACGGCAGCCCACGGCGTGACGAAGTCAAACCATCGTGTTTTGTGGCGTCAGACCAGGCTGACGGGGAGCAGCAGACGAGAGTGACGTTGTCTCGTCTCAGTCGATGAACCAGGAACACCCCAATGAAAAAGGAACACGGGTATTTAACGGGGAATGAGAATTAGCATAACACGTGACTATTAATAACTAACGCAAGATTATTAAACATGGCTTAATATTATATTTAGGTGAAAATAAATTACCACGAAACAATATGCGAGTGTTCAGCCTCACAATAACCTGCCTCAAGATAAATCAACTGCAATGAGCAGACTCTTTAATAAAATCAAGGAAGATCGTATCAGATACTTACCAAACAAGCATCACCGGGATTGAAGCGAATTCCGAGCTCTCAGGTAAAAGAGTTCAATTTGTAACGTTTCCACCGCAAGATGCGATAGCTGATTTGCTTGATTTGCAAAGAAAGTATTGCAGTATTCAAGGAATATAATGTGAAGAGACGTTACGACTCGAAGCACAAAGGAAAATACGACGAGTTCAAAGGGAAATTTAGATCAGAAAAAGTGGAAACGTTGAAGTCCTAACTGCTCAGCAAAATATATTTTTTAAAAAGAGTCTGATGAAAATGAATCTGCAGTGCGTGCCAGCTATCATGTTGCCCGTTTATTAGCAGAGTGTGGCAAATCATTCACCGACTGTGAGTTAGTTAAAAAAATGTATGCTTAGTACTGTGCAAGAAATGTGCCCTGATAAAAAGAAATGTTTTTGAATCAGTGAGTTTGTCAGCAAGTACAATAACGCGGAGAATAGAAGACCTAATTATGGTGATTTGCTTTCACAATTACACGAAAAAAGCAAAAATTTCGATTTTTTTTTTCTTTAGCTCTGGATGAAAGCAATGACGTGGATGACACAGCTCAGCTACTTGTGTTTGTTCGCGGTATTTGATCAAGCATTCGAAATTACTGAAGAATTAGTTGCACTCCACAGCTTAAAAGGGACTACCACTGGTGAAGATATATTTTTGAAAGTGAGTGAACGCTTATTCTGCTTAATGTGAATTGGAGTAAACTGAAAGGTATCACTACGGATGATACAAAAAACATGACTGCAACAAACATGGGCCTAATAGGAAGGCTCAACCGGCACATAAATTTCAACAATATCTGAGATCTATGGCCTTACATTGTATTATTCACCAGCAATCATTGTGTGGAAAGCTTGCAACGTGTGATGAATGTTGTGGCAATTATCAATTACATTCAGTCGCACGCTCCCAACCATCGCCAGTTTAGATATTTTCTATTAGAAATTGAGTCAAATTGTGCGGATGTGCTTTATCATTCTGAAGTGAGATGGTTGAGCAGAGGAAAAGTACTAAAACGATTTTTGGAGCTTCGCACTTAAATTAATATGTTCATGAACGATAAAGGCAAGCCTGTGGATGAACTGTCGGACCCTGACTGGATTTGGGAGTTGTGCCTGCTGTGCGACATAACACAGCATATTAATGACCTTAACGTAAAGCTGCAAGGCTAAGGAAAGGTAATATTCTACATGTGCAGTGACGTCAAAGCTTTTGAAGCAATGTTGAGCGTATTCCACAAGCAGATAACTGAAAACAATTTGGTTCATTTTGACTCGTGTAAAAAGATGTCTGAAGATGAAGCTATAACAGCCGGTTTTCCAAAGATCCTGGCTTTGAATTGATCACTTCTTTGCAGCAGCAATTTTCTCACAGATTCAGTGACTTTCATATTTATTCAGAAGACATTTTGGTATTTTAGAATCCTTTTGCGGCTAATGTTGAAAACTCGCCGGATTATTTTCAAACTAGCGGAGTCGCTCGCTCATTCCGCGTCGTCTAACTCCCTTTCCCCCCCGGCCGGGGTCGCGCCCCCCCCCCTCATTAAGGTGCCGTTCGGTCAGTAGATGGCATCGTATGTTCGCGCTGCTGGACGTTGCGTTCTGGGCGCAGCTACTATCTCAGCGGGCCTTGGCTGCTACTCTTATAATTTGCCGTTCCGTCGGTAGATGGCATCGTATGTCCTGCTTGCTGCTGCTGGCTGCGCTGCAGATGCAGATGACTGCTTCGTATGTCCTGCTTGCTGCTGGCTGCGCTGCAGATGCAGATGACTGCTGCTGGCTGCCTTGCGGATTTTGTGTAATTATATATATAGATGGAACTTACTGAACTGCAGTCAAACTCTACTTTAAAAGCTAAATTCAAGGACTGTGAACTTGTTGAATTTTATAGATGCCTTCGTGAAGAACATTTTCCAGGGATTAAAAAGTTTAGCCGCAATTTGTTAACGGTGTTTGCAAGCACGTACACATGTGAACAAACTTTCTCACGGATGAAGTTAGTAAAATCACGGCTTCGTTCACGAATGATGGATGAGCATCTTCATGCAATGCTTCGCATTGGAGTTTCTACTTTGACCCTCAACATAGAAACAATTGGCTAGTCCATGGATCCCACTAAGTAAGTAGTGAATAAAAAAGAATTCCGGCTCGCAAAAGGTAAGAAATTTTGCAATGTGGCCCTCTTTTAAAAAAGTTTGGGGACCCCTGTTTTGCGCTATGCATGGATAAAAAAAAAATTAGTCTACTACATTTTTGCCTTGACCTTAAGATTGTTTTTTACTTACCTACGAATGGCAAAAAAGGAAGAACCGATGAAGGGAGTTTTTCACCTCTGCCCTAAGGAGGGCATTTTTTTCGGGAAGCTCCCATACGGACTAGAAAATTCTTCAAAAGTGAATTTTAAGGCTCAGAAAGGTACTGAAGGAAACTGCAGATGAAAAACCCATAGGTTTTTTTTAGATCGGATTCAGAAGTCATTGTGGGGAGTTAGTGTGTGGAGAGTTTGTCCCCATGTGGGTTGGGGAGGGGGGGGGCTAGTTAATGAATATTTTGACAACAGCAGTTGTTTTAAGCCGAACTATTCTACAAGCATGTACTGCAAAATCCAGAACAGACAGTAAAAAAGCTTAAAATTTAAAAGTTTCAGGGTCTGTTCCCAAGACCCGACTAATGTAGCTTGCAGTGCTTCCCAAGACCCCTAGCTAGCAATGGATTGGCACAATGCAGCACCCCCCCCCCCCCAAGTCTAATTACGCATGTGATTATGTTAAATGATGGAGCCGAATTTACGCTTTACAATTATGTCTTTATTATTCAGTTGTGTCAATTAGGTGATGAGTTATTAATTTTTGAAGTATTAAGATTGAAAACTTTATTTTGTGAAAGTCTATCTTTCTCTCTTTAATTCTTTTGGCCAGAGTTGGGGCCAAGGCCATTGGATGACTAAAGCAAGAGGCATGGGGGAGTGGAGCTCTTCTTTTCCCTTTAATTTATACCGAGGAGGAAGACTCAAGTGGAGACGGCATTCCAGAGACCAGCTTCTAAACCTTTAATTTGTCCTAGCTGTAACCTTACCTGCATGTGAGCAATGACGTAGCTAACAGCCAATCAGGGCTCTGCTGAGTTTTGGGACTTGTGGCTTGTTGCACCATACCGTTCTTCAGAGAGAGCTTGGTCCCCATCTTAGAGTTTGGCAGCATCAGACGTTTGCTGTCTAAACCTAGGGTTCCTTTGTCTAACCTTGGCAACAACCCATAGCAGCAGTGAACGTGAGAAAGTAGACGTATGTGTGGCCATTCAAGCCTTTCCGCATGAACTTGAGCTAAGTAACAATATCCGTAATTTCCTCTCATAATATCTCGTTGGTCTGCTAAGCCATCCGAATGTTTATTTTAATTGATGATTGGTGTTTTAACGTATCATAATGAATGTTGGTAATTAAGTAAGAGCATGTGTTGCAGAGGATTGTTAACTGGAAGTAATCACTCTAATTAATTGTGAAGAAGAATAGGGAAAACTGGTTTATTATATTTGAGCAGTGGATGTTCTTTTCCGGCACTACCTTGAATAAAATATGTTTGTGAAGTTAGAAGAATAAACCACCATTTGTTTGAAAACTATAAATCTGACTTGGTGCTAATTGCATGCTCTTATTATCCATTAGCAATTAAGTTATTCTCCAATGGTTGTCCTACAGTAGTACCGACAGTTAGGGCATATCAAAAGCAGTGTATCAGTCTTTCAGTGAACCCATAATGCTAGACGAAAGCTAAATTTGGAAGGGTTGTGCAGAAGACGATCCTAAAATGGCCTTTTTAGACGAGTTCACGGGAACGCTCTTTAATGTTGGTCGCCACTCGTCATTTGACGAATTGAATTTAGCCCTACGTGCCCTTGAATAGAGAATGACACTTCAAGTTGGGATATCTCAGAAAATGTATAAGCTAGAGCTGAATGGTTTGCAGCGTTATTTTCAGATCAATATTGGATACAGAATAGCTTTTTTTGGCAGTAATACTGAGGTTAAATAATTTTACAATTTCGTAAATACATAAATTAGAAAAACCAAGCATCATGCAAGATAGTTGGTGAGTAGAAATTGTGAAATGGTAATTGCTTTACAAGGTTTGCTGACATAGTGGTGACTGCTACTGGATTGACTTTCGCAAGGGTTCGTTCACAGGATTTAGAAAAAAAGCTACTAACTCCATGTAGGTGTAAAATGGCAGGTGTATCCGCAAGTGTGCTATTTTGAAACATCATATAATCTGTTTTTAATGAGCCCTTTTAAATAAAGAAAACAAGAGTGTGACTTATCGTATTACAAATTACTAAAACTAACATTTTGATGAAAATTTCGTTTTAACTCTTAATCCACCCCAGTATCAAAATGCCCTGGTGTGCTCTCAATTATTATTATTTTTTTTTGCATGCCTTTTGTTGACCTGGTCGATTATGCTGACTGGGGTTTCACAACACTATTTTTAAGTACGTGTGTAACCCAATTTTATAGGCTACTAAAACGTTTTTGCCTTTACGCTTAGTACTAGAAATTGATGTCATAAGGGAAATGTAAGAATCGAGTGGCAGGAGGCAGGGAGCCCAAAATAAAGCTTTTTTTTTTGCATTTTTAGTCAAAACGTTTCAAATGAAACTAGAAAACATACCGACAAATGGATACAAAATAAAACAAAATTACCATGATTACTTTTAGGAATAATTGTTTTGTTTACTTTGAAAGTTCGTACCATTTGATGCAAATCAGTTTTGAATTTTACAATTTTTGCATCAAACATTTTTTTCCCAAAATGTGCAGGCTACTCCAGAAGCCATAAACCTATACGCCCGAAGTGCCGGTCCGGCACTTACTTGTTGATTGTCGCCATCTTGATGGTGTTCGTCGTCGGTTCCATCTTCCGCATGACATTGCGCGTCAGTTGGGCGATAAGTCTGTCCTCCTGTCCGGTGTTTTTCAATTTTTGCAGGAGGTACAGATGTATGACAAGATTTAGATTAGGGGTTTGAACAACATCTCTGTAATGTGTGGTGCAGTGGCAACCCGGACCACTGCACTGTGACTGAGGTTGGCGCTAATGACCAAGTTGTCGACGCGCCATTAAGCCTCAATCCCCCCCCCCCCTATACGCCCGAAGACACGCTCCAATATGACCCTCCCCAATGTCGGTGCCCATTTGGCAAATGTATTCCAAAAGTTGAATACTTAATTTTTAGCCCTACTCGCCAAATTGCAACAAGCAATACAGAACGACACACAACTCGTGATATCTTGGGTGCTGTAAAAATTACACAACAGTTTGTGGCATTACGCCCACATTCACAAGGGTCACACAATTGTTTTTGCAGTGACACTGGGGTTACAGGATATTATACAGTGCAGTAATGGATGAATGGAAAAGTAACGTGCATCACAAAAGATGTTTTTCCTATGAGACAAGTCGTAACTCGGAAATGGGGAGTACTTTCGAAAGTTACCAGCCAAATGTTGATTGCTGCTGGTTTTGGGATAGATTCAAGAAGGTGGCTTACAAGTGCCTACTTCAAGCCCTCCTAGACTTGGTAGTTTTCCCATTGAGCTCAACAGGTTCCTAATATCAATACTATGAACCTTGCATTCTACGAAAATCGGTAAGTAAAAACTACAGAACCTTTAAGAACACGATTATAAGTAGGCCTATAAATGTAACAAACACAGCACAGCTGTCTTAAGGGTTTCTATCCTTTTTCCTTAAGAGGTGCGTACTATACCTCAGTGAATTCAGTTACAAGGCCTTGAATAAGGAACGATTCAGAATGCAAAGGGTTAACGAAGCAAACGGTCTGCATTGGAGACCTTAGACTGGCCTTGTGAGAATATAATATAAACTAATCTGAGAAAGAAAGAAAGAAAGAAGAGGCAACTGCCCTGTCTGGGAACCAAATCCAGGACCTAAAGACCACAAGCATATAAAGAGGGAAAACAACCTGGTTCTTGGCCTCCACACTAGAAATAATACAAGCAAGCAATAAATAACGAATAATTCACAAGGTAAAGGGTTAACTAAGCAAACAGTATGCACGAATGACTAGCCTTGTGAGAATGCAAGATACGCAACGGCCCCCAACTGGGACTCCAATCCAGATTATTTACTTTGGTAACCCTTTACCTTGTGATTTATTTTTTATTTATTGCGTGCCTATATTATTTCTAGTGTCGGGGGCCAAGAAGCAAGTTGCTTTCCCTCCTTGTATATAATTGTGGCCTTTAGGTCACCACTGAGAAAGGTTAAGCAGCTACAAAGCTCGGGTAGAGTCTGTAGATGGGGTCCGCCCTAGTAGTGCAGTGGTTAGGGAGCAAGCTAGTAAGGGGGAAGTCCTGGGTTCGAGTCCCAGTCGTTACAGTTGTCTTTTCTTTCTTTCTCATTTTAGTGTATCCTGTATTCTCACACGGCCAGTCTTTAATGCAGACTGCTTGCTTCGTTACAAGGCCTTGATTGGGTTGCAATTGGGCTTATTAATTTTCATAACATTCAAGGACATTTTACGATATTTGTGCTTTGGTGAAGTTGCATAACGAATGGCATATTCCCCATTTACACGTTAAAATGGGTTTGATTTCTATAGCCTACTGCAGTACAAGGTTGTGTCACTACCCCTAAAAGCATTCACTACCTGAGGCGTCATTAAAGCATTAGGATCTCCTTTGTGCTAATTTTCTGTTTTGCACGCGATTTACCTCTACTACATTAAAGTTACAATCGAATAAAATTACACTTTAACATTTTCTTAATGCTTGTGAGTTACAATTTCTTTGAAGATGTAAGAAAAAAACTTGTATTTTCAATTAGTTCTATTGTAATAAAAAAAAAGGTGTCTTTTAAGACATATCATCAGTTTCATAACTGTTATCACTTCTATTTAGAATGCTACAACCTAATGTAAATTGCAGTGTAGTACCTCGTACACTCCCAAAAAAAATCTAGCGTCGATCATCTCCCCTATGGTGCTTTGACTGTTCACTCCTTTTACGATTAATAATTTCTTGTAGTCATCTTCTTTTTCGTTTAGCTGGGCCAATCTCTCTGGGTTAATTTCAATGATGACTCATCGTTATCTTTATGTTGGTATCTAAAAGCAAGTTTAGTGGTGGTAAGCGATCAGACCTGACGTAGTTACATCAACAAACGAAACTCGCGATGACGAAAAGAACTGAAATTTCATTACAGGTTGATATTAGACATCTGTTTGTTTGTAATTTGTTATAATCTTGCATTATAAAGCAAAGTTTCACAGCAAAACGATGAGTACCGCAAAAGCAAAGTACCACCAGAGCCCCAACAATAAAAACTGGCGAGGGCAAGCATGGACATTTTTTGTAAGCAAAATGTTGAAATTGGCACATTTGCTCTGCGTGGTCATCGTAGCGCCAAGTGTTGAAAATGATGTCATGCACGACGGACAAGCTTTTTTTGTCATACGGTTCGGAACGCTCAAGCCAAAGTGACAGACTGCGTGTGTTTGGGGGGGGGGGGGGGGCGGTGGACAGAGCAGGCCCGTTTGTTGGGTAGTGCATCTGTCAGCCCTGCTCTTGAGAGTCTATTGCTATAATAACAAGTCATTAGTTATTATTAAGCATCTGATTACACATTAATTGAACCTAGTAGGTAATTTTTTTTGGCTGTTTGAGATGGAGTCGGTATCAATTTTTGCCGAATCTCGCAAAAGGGGAGTGGCACGGAAGGTGGCGGGGAAGTAATTAATTCAATTACCCATCCATATTCAACTACATGGAGCAAAGGGGAGGACGGGAATGAGAGGGACAGGTACGTGGATAGAAAGAGAGGGGAGGAAAGAATGGGAGAGTAAACAATTGATTGTGATGAGGGTCATTGATGTATATTTGCAGTGAACGTTCAAGCAATACTGAACAAAAACTGGAAAACAACCACGGAGCGTAACAAACCCCGGGCAAAGCCGAGTACACCTGATAGTCTCGTAAAAAAAAGAACTACAAATTGTAAAGTTGAGGCTTGTTAATAAGCCTCAGTGTTGTCCTTCTGCATATCTAAATGACGTGCACGTGTGTCAACCTGCCTATGTGAGGCTGGTTTCTCAGCCAGGAGTGTCATTTAGATAAAATACAGTCTCCACTGCGCATTGCACTATCCTCGATCGAGCCACGTATTGACAAACGTAGGCTCACTTGTTTCAGTATACGCGCTAGAAAATTCTTGACCAGTACGAATCAACTCTTTCGCGAGGGATGGGTTCATGTATGTAATCGCACTCCAAAAAATGAAAGAGAAATACCGTCTTTTTTTGTGTGTTTTCTTTCATGATTCTACTTCATAAACACACGAGTTAAATCACCAGCTTATCTTTAATGTAGTAGTACTACGAATATGAACAAGTGTGTAAAGTTAATGTCATGTTTGCATTAGTGTGGGAACATAAATTTCATTTCAGTGAATGGTTTGAGAGCGGTGAATTCATTCACTTCCTGTGTGGTATTAAAAGTCAAGGGTTAACGATAGAATAAGGACTTGTGTGTATACTCTTGCAGAATGCAATGGAAGAAGCAATGTGAACTAGAAACGGAAGAAATTTACATCAATTTCTCCAATCGTATGGATATTTACAAACTAAAAACCAATGGGAAAATATTTAAAAAATGACGTAATTTTAGAGAGCTTCAGTTGTTAACTAAATTTTAAATCCACATTGTAATTGTGGTTGCCTTAGGAATCGCCCGGCACTTGATGGTAGCTATGACAGTATGCTTGCCGGTGTATGTATATTGTGTGTATACATGGTATACATAGTGTTAGGGGAAAAAGATGTTAGCTGCATTGCAAACTCTACTAATAGAAATAGATATTGACGGTGCATGAAGCTGCCCCCCCCCCCCCCAAATCCCCAAGGAAGTTAAGCAACTAGAGCGTCATAGCGTGATTTGAAAGCATTGAGTGAAGAAGCGCAAACAGATTGAGGGAGGGAGTTCGAGGGTTGAACAACCCTTTCCGTGAAAAAGTGAAAGCCGTATATGGAAAATCTTCCATAACCTGGTAACCTAGTTACCGGGACGGCAGGAGAAATTTCGAATCACATCGGGACGGTCGTGAGCCTGGATCGTCATGCACGGCCAATAAAAAAAAAATAAAAAAACTTTTGAAAATTAATAAAGTTTCAACTCTCGTATGTTTCACAATATATTGAATTATTCGTTTGCATCCTCATGTACAAAGCTAACGTTGTAAAAAAAAAAAATCTAACTGTTTACTGCAAGGCGCTTCGATCTTTGTATACATCATGCGTAAACACTTCGACGCTACTTACGCAACGGTGGGTTCAAAGTTTAATTTCCGTGCACACGGAACAACAAAACGAACACACGCGGCTCCATCTTGTGATTTGATTGGTTCAGCGATCGGTCAGCTGCTGTTGACGACGCGGTATGGCGACGAAGAAATCGAAACCAAGCGGGAAATATTCCCACTCAAAAACAACTTGTTTTTATTGCGATGAAACAGTTAGAAATATTCCCACTCAAAAACGACTTGTTTTTATTGCGATGAAACAGTTAGAAGAGATAGGCTAGCTGATCACACAGCAACATTTCACTTAAACCAAAAACCAAGAGAGAAGCTGAAAGGACAGAGCTACCTATTTGGATTTACAACGGAACCACAGCTCCAGGTACGAATTGCGTAAGCCTAAGACAGCACGGCGTTTTCAGTTTCGATAATAAAAAAAAAAAGATCGATTCTGAGCTTCATTGAGCCTTTGATTTACACGTAGCACGATCTAACAACGCTCACGCTGCACTGAATTGTTTTAAATTTTTAGAAAGCAAGCTCAAGCAGTGACAGTGAAGAACGACTCGGTAAATTAAAACACATGGCACGGAACAAACATCGGTAAGTCGCGTACCCGAGTTATTGTTTGTTTACCATCAATTGTCGAAG
>JAHWFP010260410.1:0-14813 GCA_023313725.1 Lithobius niger
CCGAGTCAACGACTCAAAATGCACCCACCCCCATCCCAAAACAAACAAAACAACAAAAAAAAAAAACAAGGTAAAAACTACAGCACGTCAAAGCGAGCCTTAAATGAATTCACTGAAGGAGCAGTAGGAACATGGTGTGGGAGAAAGTTCCAGGGATGCACAACCGTCTGTGTGTAAAAGCGATGTCTTATGTTTAGTCTAGAAAAAGTGCGATGGATTCTAAAAGGATGGCCACGTGTGATATCAGGAGCAAGCACAAAAAAATCGGATCGATCAAGGTGAGTAAGCTGATGGATAAGTTGGTAGGCAAGGATGAGGTCACCCCTGCAGAACCTATCCCTGACAGTTGGCAGGTGCAGTTGCTGAAGACGCAGCATGTAAGGCACGTGGCGAACGGGTATGCACCAATTAGTGATCCTGCGCTGACAAGATTCAAGCAGGCTGAAAGCATTTTCGTAGCAGGGCCTGGAAACTTGGGAACAGTATTCAAGGTGTGGTCGAACAAAGGTTTTGTAAAGTGTGGAGAAAAGGCTTTTGTTAAGCCTGGAGAACCTCTTGAGCACGAAGTGAGCAGCACGGAAGGCCTTAGAGACTGCATGCGTGGAGTGCAGCTAAAATTTCAGGGATTTGTCGACAAGAAGACCAAGATCGAGGTGTGAGGATTTTGCAGAAATTGATCACCCAAGGATGGTGTACTGAGTGCAGGAGTTGTTGAAGCCGAAATGCATAATGGCACACTTGGAAGGGTTGAAGGTGAGCCCAATGGCGGAGGACCAAGCCACAATGTGGTTGAGATCCTGGTGGAGAACATAGCTGAGAGTATCTGGCAAAAGGAGCTTCAAGTCATCAGCATAATTATTGTGAGTTGAGGAGAGAGTTGCAGATAAATCGGATACGAAAATGTTAAAAAGCATGGGTCGAAGGATGGACCCCTGAGGCACGCCAGTGGTGATAGAGGCCCATGTACCAGTGGAGCCACAGAGAGCAACCCGTTGTCTGCTGTTAAAGAGGTAGCAGTGAATCCAAGAGGCAGTAGAATGATGAAAACCAAGAGCCCGAAGCTTGGAGACAAGTTTGCTGTGGCTAATGGAATCGAAGGCTTTACTGAAGTCCAGAAAAATTAAATCACTTTGGATATTGCTGTCAGTAAGCTTAGTGATATGGTCATAAGTATGAAGTAAATCGGTGAGGTAGGAATGCTTCGGAAAAAAAACATGTTGCGACCGAGGGAGGATATTGAGAGCTTCGCATTGCTGGAGGATATCCGTGTAAACAAAGCATTCGAGGACCTTAGAGAGGAGAGATAGGAGACTTATCGGACGATAATTGTTGACTTGGTGAGTGGGGCCGTTTTTGTGAATAGGCGTAACATTGGCATCGTTCCAGGCCTGAGGGAAGGTATAGGAGTAGAAAGAGTTGAAAAATGTGTAGAAGAGTGGAGCAGACAAGGCGGTGGCACAGTTTTTGAAAAAATAGAAAGCCGTCCGGTCCAGGGAAGGTATCGTTTCTGATCCTGAGAACTGCAGTTTCAATGTCCTTGGCTTCAAATTGAACAGGCCGCTCATCAAAGTCGGATTGTGTGGGAAGCAAGATGGCGGGAAGGAAAGTAGATGTAAAGTAGGTATTGAGTCTGTAGGTAATCTCTGCATCGTCAGTACAGATGGGCCCATTGTTAATTATCTCAGACATCCTGCAGGGACAGTCTTCTTGTTTTGATTGATGTATCCAAAAAGTAGTTTTGGTTGAGACTTGGACTTAAGGATGGGGCTTCTTAAAAGCAAGAACAGGCACGGCGGATTTCGTTGACGGCGCTGTTGCGTGCTTCCTTGTATGCTGATAGAGTGCTGGGTGTAGGATTGACTTTAAATGCTTCGTAAGCAAGTTTTTTTCCTATTGAGGACACTGCGTGTGATAGGGCTGACCCAGGGGTACTTCCTTTGCCTTTTGGAGGACGCTGGGATGAAGGTGTGAATGATATGCAGAAAATCTTGAAGTGAATTGAGTTGAGAATCAACGTCAAGATCGGCAAGTTCATGTTTCCAGTCGATGCTAGAGATAATGTTATTGATAAGAAAATTGTGGGACGCTACTTTCGTGGACTTAGCAGAGTATTCCAAATCTATAGAGAAATGCAAGATGTCGTGGTCGCTTTTGCCTAAAGGTGGAAGGTGGGAGATGGTAGAAATGTCAATGTCGTAGGACGTAATGATGAGATCAAGAAGACTCGAAGTTTGCCCAAAGTGGTGGCGTGTAGGTTTGGACACGTGTTGGGTAAGTTGAAAGTCTTGGAGAATGTCCAGCAGTTCAGAGGATGCGCTAGCCTCATTTTCAGATGTTGAGCAGGTGGACCAGTCAATTTTAGGAAAGTTAAAGTCACCCATGATGACGGTAGTTGGATTGGGAGGCAGTATGTGGTTTAAAGAGACAGAAAGCCCAGTCCAGTGATTTGGGAGGGCAAGTCTAGGAACCCTGTAAACACAACCTATGGCAATACTTTCATCTTTTGTAATGTTGATTTTGTACCAAACTGCCTCCCAATCTCCAGAATGGGTCAGAACAGATGTCCATGAGGAAGGAGGGGATGGTGGTCTTAATAAAAGGGAGAGCTCCACCGTGAGATTTTCCGGTGCGGTCTGAACGGTAGAGGTTCTAGCCGTTAATCTGCAAAGCACTGTCGGATGTGACAGACGAGAGGTAAGTTTCTGTGATGCCATTGATATCCGGAGTATCCGTAGCAGTGAGTGCAGACAGTTCGTCAAGTTTGTTGAGAATGCCCAAGGCATTAAAGTGCATACATGTAATGGAATGAAGAGTGCAGAGGCTGGATTTGGGATAAGAAGGGCCTGAATGCTGAGCTGAGCGAGGATTAACGTGCTTGAATGGATTGATGAAGTTCACCATCCTCCTTAGGTTCATGACAGGCTTTGGGGTCGTCCTCAATTAAAACCCTATCCTCATCACATGAAACGTCATACCATGAAATGGAGTCATCTTTCGGTTGAGGCTCGGTGGAAGGTGTCGCACCTCTTTGACAGACACCTTTTGTGTTTTTCTGAGGGTGACGTTTGAAGATATGGCCTCATTGCAGGCTTGAGGAACCGGGGTAATGAGGGCTTGGTGTTGAAGATTATCAATTGCATGTACTTCAAGGCCGTCACTTGGTTGAGGTGGGAGCATAGGTTTAAGGAATCGGTCAAGGGTCGACTAGGCCTTACTACTGATGGAAGTGGCCCCCTCAACTTCTGTTCTGCGAACTGAATGTAGTAGGCTTGCGTGGCCTACTGATAAAATGCATAATCTTCGCATCACGGGGCCAGATGTTGGAGCACATAATATCACAAGATTCCTTGTTTGTCGTGATGCAGAAGGAGGAGTATAATGGGTGTTTCATCCGTAACTGGAAGCATTCAACTCTGATATCTAACAACTTATGAATCCTACTAACGATAATCTCTTTTGTGATGTTGGGATGAAGGCCACTGACAGCTTGAGAGGAGGACGTATGGATGGTCGTTTGTTTTTTAGGGAAATTTGCTCACGGGAAATAATGACGTTTGAACTGCTGGGAAAGCACGATTAAGGGGCAGCCCAATTCGTATTTACACAGTTTGCAATTTTCTTTTGCCTGTTGAACTCACTTTTTGAAACAAATGTTCGAAAGCCATTCTCCGAATTGAGATCAGTGGTCGATTGACAGTCTGGCATTTCAAGATGGGAGGGAGCATCATGGTCAGTAGGTAGCTGGAGATGTTGTAATGGAGAAGACAACGTAACATACTCAGCTTCTGTACTTTCAATAATCACTGACGTCGAGTCTGGTTTAATTTATGATCTGGGCTTCGATACAGATCAAAATACAGATGAGGTATGTAATAAATAAGTCGCAGACTATTACAGCCCTCTAAATGGGAGCGGTGGGAACGGTTTCTTCATCTACCACCCCCTTCTCGCTATGGTAGACCCGTTACTGGTTGTGGCTCAGTCGTGAAATCCGTTGGTTAACAGCTGTAAAGCTTGTAGCTCACTACCCCGTTCCATTCCTTCCCGTTCCGACGACTGACGGCAACTGATGGTCCAGCGCACATGGCATTCATAGCTAACCATGTCAGTCGGCACCACTGTGTTTTTAAATTTGGTCGCGCCGAAATTGGCAATGCAAATGAAGAAGAACTTGTAGTGACCTTCCGTAGGTAAGCAAATAGAAAGTCGTAGTATGTTAGGTATTAATTCTTTACGCTCGGCCCTGATAACATTTAAGTCCAGAAAGCAACTGAAATAGGGTCGCATCTGTATTTAGTATGGGAAAGGGGTTGTGCACAGGCGCGTGACAGACGACGACGGCCGTCGACTCACAGCAGGTGCGTAAACTTCTCTGATGCGATCAGTTTTTGACTGAAAGAATTCTGCCTCGACAGTCTAGTCCCGTCCGTCAGTCGAACGGGACGTGACGGAGCTGGTATACGTGTGCTGCGTTTTCCACAAAATTGGAAACTGGTTTCCTGAAACATGCGTACATTGAGTTATGTTACACAAATGGGGGGGGGGGGGGGCGGGAAAGGTGTACTACCTGTCATGAAGGAAGTGGTCATGCAACACTCATTTGGACAAACACTCCCCCCTCCACTCCATCAATACATGGTTGACACGACTGATAACGAAACGAATCAACTTAAAATAATTCCATTTGCTTTAAATAAAACAACGTTGCCATTAAATCCATTAAATCTGTCTTGCCCCTTCCCTCTCCTTTCAAGAAAATGTTTTCAGACCTCCCTTCCCCCATGTTTTAATACTCTGATAGGTACAGAAAAAATATACAACACGTTTGTGGATAGGAAACAAATCCTCTTTCTGTATCCCATACTGCTGCGATACTTATAAATAAAAATAAAAAAAATAAAAATACTTTCGTTGGGTAAGGCGTCTTCTCCGCCGGGCACCCAGAAGACTTGTAGTGAAGCTAATAAGACTAACATCTGAAGGATAACTCCTACCCTAATGGTCCGATTTTCATTATGTTTTCTGCTTTGGCATTGGCTTACGGTTCTCTATAACTTTCCAGTTGGCACCACTGTTCTATGATGTAGTTCAAAAGTTAACGTCGTGATGACCTTGAATGACTATTTCAAGGTCATTTAAACTGTCATCACTACGTTCCCCCAGACACATAGTATATGTATGTACATTCACGTGGTTTCCCTCTAAGTAGGTTTGAAATGGCAGTGGGCTTCTCCAGACTTTTGCATCAACCTGTATATGGAAGCTCTCGCTATTTCCATTGTTGTTTCTTACCCCACATGTATCTTTACGTCCATCTTCATATCCAGCACACATCATGGTTTCCGGGTGGAACCAGTGGCGATAAATATCTTTACAGTTGGAATCGGGGAGAACTTTCAGATCAACTTCTTGCAACTCAGCAGCAGGTTCAGGTGGAGCTGCATTAGGTAATAAAAGCAATTTATTTATTGTTTTTGCGCTACACAAAAGACAAATGCAGATATCATTTACAGGTAACATCACTACACTGTAACAAATTCTACACAATAGAACTAAAGGTACATCCTGTGCCCTATAACTGCCAAGGATAGGCTCAGAGCATTCAATGGGACGGTGTCGTGATACTGATGCTGAATCCTAAAGGGACGCTCACTCGATGGACCAGCAAAGAGTAGGTGAATGTAATTCCACACCCAGCGAAATCGGCCTGGGAAATAGCCTGTACAATCCTAGGATTACAACAGAAACCATTAGCCACAGCATTTTAGAAATGAAAGCTATGCTGGCTACTTATTGCTGGAGTCCCCCTTCACAAAACTCGTAGCGCACTTGGACTTGAGGTTACAACAGAATAACTTCAAGCTGCCACATATTAAAATGGAAAGCCACTCTGGCTAGCTTTCCTGGGGTTCCCCTTCAGAAAGCTCGCAGCGTACTAAGGACTTAATGTTACAATATGATAACTTCTAGTTCGCAGCACTCTAAGGACTTAGAGTTACAACAGAATAACTTCCAGCCGCCGTATTTTAAAATGGAAAGCCATGTTGGCTAGCTTTGCTGCGGTCACCCTTCACAAAGCTCACACAACACTAAGGACTTAACGTTACAACAGGATGACTTCCAGCTCGCAGCACATTAAAGCCGCCCACGCACTGAGTGACTTGGCCGCGCGGCCAGGTCGCTGCAGCCAATGAGAATGCTTACCGTTTATGTAAAACCACACACTAATCATTTTCATTGTGCGAATAGTGCGAATGTGAATGCAAAATATGCCGTACGAGTCAGTCATGGCTGTAGTCGTGGCACAGTAACGGTGTACTGTGGTCGGTATCGCCCTCAGGTGATGAAATCCAAACGATGCTTGAAAAATTGTAGGCATTCGTTGGTGAATGCAGTGGTGATGGAGATGAGAGAAGAAGGCAGAGGCGACGATCTGACAACTCGCCTTGAGAACAAAAGATGCATTTGCTTGTGAGGAAGCTCTTAAGTAAGGAGGGCTGCGCATGCACAGTGGATTGTGGAGATCGAGCTGATCGGTGCAGCTTTAAATCTCAAGGCAAGAGACCATAAATGCAAAATTTGACAGGTATAGTATTTTTTCGGCAATAAGAAACCTATATAATACACAAATTATGCGCACACAAACATACATACGCGCACAAACATTAAACATTTAAAACACAAATTGCGTTCAATTTCTGACATAACCACTGAGTAAAAAAGTCCTTGTATCCTTGAATTGGAGCTGAAATTATAGTTCGTTGTGTTCGAATGAACTTCAATCCGTTTTCATTTGTGTACCTTCACAGCTGTTAATAAGGGGATACGAGCTCTGATACTTTTTTCTAAACGGCAAAGCTGTTTTTTGTTCAGTTAATTAGTTCCCGGTTCAGTGAGGTGTTACCAAATGGCTGTAGTAAGCTGGGGTTATCATATGGGGAGGGAGATTAAGAGATAAACTTACCATAGCGGAGTAATCCCCATCCTAGAGCACGGAGACATCCTATTGTTACGTGTTCACCAATTGGTGGAAGGCAGATGGGCTGAACTCCTGCGTTGAATTCGACAGGAGTAGACAATTTAAGCAAGGCTATGTCATTATTCATCATTTTATGGTCGTAGTCATGGTAAACCCACTAGGAAGCCAGTAAAAATATATTAGTAGTTAGTTTCTTGCCTTTGAAGGTATTAGAAATGGCATATCCTTCAAAATATGCTTACAGTTTAACACTCTAAGTACGTGCTAAGTGCAATAGTTATTTACTTTGTTGAAATAAACATGGCCTGACACGTAAACACACCGAGCACTGTGAGCAGTGAAAGATAGAAGGTAAAGCGAAAATAAAAAAGTAAACGAAGACCATTTTTTTTGCCTCTTTGTTTAGTTATCGCACAATTTGCAACATGCAGGGAAATTTCAGGAGAAGGTTATTTTCAGTAGTTGGATAGTTCCAGTTTCACAAGAAAACTGTCACATCATGAGGAACCACAAACGTCAAATTACTGGGTGCCACCGATTAATTTTGGTTTCTATTGCCTAAGTACGAAAATATACATGTCCTGTAAATTTATGCATTCCTTCCCTGAATGCTTTCTATCCCTGGAGGTTTCTTATTAGTGCAGAGTGGGTCAGCTGCGTAACCCGAACTGCCCATGTGCATGCACAGGTCTTCCAATAAAAGCTTTTAGACGAGGCCTTCTACCTTTTTTTTCTCAATATGTCATGGTGGTGACTCAAGAGGGGAGGTAAGGTATGTACAGGTAATGCATGTTTTCATACTTTGGCAATAGAAACTAAAATTAACCGGTGGCAACCGGTATTTTGAAGTTCTAGTTACCATTCTGCAAATTTACATTGCCTGTAAATTTATGCATTCAAGGAGACTTCGTCAAGGCTGGAGGTGGGCACCAGGCAGGGCACCACCTGACGAGTTACCGTAGGGTTACGAGCTGGCATCTCCAAAAAGTTAGACACTTCACACTTTATTAAAAACAGAAAACAGGAATTTGGTTCTCTTTCGTACGATATGGATATGGTGGCCCTGAAAAGGGCCGTTTGTTAAAGATGGAGCCTTTCTTCTGCTTCTAGGTAATCTGTTTCAGTGTTTAAGGGGATTGGACGACACGCTTGGCAGTAACTATGGGTCCCAGACAATGTAGTCCTTCAGCTTGTGATGGCATCTCCTTGAAGTAGTGACTTGAGAAGACTGTTTGACTTCTCCAAGAGGCGGCTTGCTGGATCTCAGCAATGGTGATGTAGCTGTGGAATGCCCAAGATGCCGAAATCACCATCGGTTCGTGGGCTGTCAAATTGTTATTGTTGTCACCACAAATCGATGTTAAGGTTTCCATAAGCATTGATGGTGACAATCTTAATCCAAGATACAGTCATTCTGGCTGATGTCCCACCCAAATCCACTCTGAAGGGTAGGAATAATTATTGGTTCAGTCCATTGCAGAATTCATTGTTCTCTGTCCTTTTGATGTAAAAGCGTAATGTACAGGACAAAGGAGACGTTCAGGTTCATCGCCGATTATGTTTGTGAGCGCTGGAATAATAATCGGTTGTGAAGGTTCGAGGGGAACGTTGTCATCCGTGAGGGCTGTGAGTGGTGACGATTGCATTTTCTCCCAGGTGTTGATGCGGAAGTGATGGATGGGCCTGGTCATCCACCAGCCATAACGGACAGAATTTGCCATGGAGTCCAAGGTGCCAATGAGTGAGTTGAGTTCTGAAAGAGTGTAGCTTGGGTGTTGTTGAAACGAACGGAAGGTTTCGAGGGCCCCCACTATTCTGTCTGGTGAAGGCATGATTGTTGCAGATGCAAGGTTCAATGAGACTCCCAGAAACGCAAATTCTTAGGCAGAGTCCATACGGGATTTTTTCATGTTGATGCTGAAGCGGGCCAGTTTTGCAAGCAGAGAGGTGGTGAAGTCTCAGTTGCGGAGAAGCTGAACGGGAGAGTCGCTGTTGAGGAGCCAGTCGTCCAGATTAAGTGTTTGCAGATATTTGGTTCTGATGAATGTGAGCCAGGACGGGTTTTAGGACTAAAGTGAAAATTCTTGGTGCATTGTTTAATCCAAAAGGGAGGCATTGGAATTCGTAAACTACGCCGTCGTACATGAACCGAAAGACGTGACGCACGGAAAGGTGAGTGGAACGTGAAGATAAGCATCTTCTAGATCTAATGCGAGATTGTCCATTCGTTTTGCTTTAGAATTTGGCGAATGGAATCGAGAGTCTCCATCTTGAAATGAGAATTCTTCATCTTCTGTTGAGAGGCTTTAGGTTGAATAATAATCTTTCACCGCCAGAATTTTTGGGACGAAGGAAGATGGAGCTGTAAAAACCTGGGCGAAGGGGATTTGGGCTGATGTAGACGGCACCTTTTGGAAGACGATCTTGAACTTCAGAGGCTCGGAGAGGGTTAACTTTTGGAGATGAATGAAAGGCAGAACCCGTGGGATATGAGGGAGAGAACGTGTTAATCCGTTGTTATCTTTTCCCAGGCAGGTAAAAAACGATGAAGACAACCTCGTACTTAAAATGATGAGGTGAGTATGCCATAACGACCCCTACTGCGTGAGCCTGGGGCTGTATGTTGGCTACAGCGATCCTGGGTCGAACTTCGGTTGGAGTTCCTGCCTCTGCTGTGGTTGGAAGGCTTCCCACGTAAGGACCGGTTGTCGAAAGGTTTGGCCAGACCAAAGCGTCGTGATGACTGGAGTTGTTAGAATCGTTCCTGCGTCATGTGTTGTTTTAATAACTGTTGGAGGTAGTTTGCTGAGGCTTCGGATTCCTGTAGAAGGGCTTGTTCTTCAGTTTGCGATAAACGTTGAGATGTGGAACAGGTTTGGAAATTAGACCACGGAAAAGAGTGTCAGCTTCATGTAATGGTTGATTCTGCTACTCATGGCGGGTGGGGTCATTCAGATTCGAATTCAAATTCAAAGGTGCTTCACGAAGAAGAAGAGATGTGTTACAGGCTGTAAATCCGTATGACTCAATTGCGACTTGATTCAGTGGATTACGTTTTGCACAAAGTGTTGATGGCTGTGTGTACGACATCAGCTTGGGAAGAGGCACGAAAGCCAAGGCAAAAGATCTTGTCATTGTCTTTGAGAATGGCAGATGGTACTTCGATCTTCTTAAAGATTTGCAAAGCGGTCCCCGAGGTCCATTTTAGCCATAGCAGTCAGGATTTCAGTCAGGATTGTGAATAAGTATCAAATGATGAAGATTGGCAGATCCGTCTCCGAAGGGTCGAAAAAAACAGTTCTCGCAGCCCACACGAGGTAAAGGACAGTCTTTATCCAATTCAAGGGGTTCACCTTTCCCCAAAAATAGGACTCCATTCTGCAGAAGCTTGGTGAGAAGAGTAGTTGATTGTCCTAGCATGGCACGACACTTGTGAGGGAGTCGTCTTCGGTCTTGGATTCCTTTGATGGGTGTTGCGACAAAGGATTGGAGTGGGCGATGCAAATTGTTAAGCGCAGAGGCAGTGTCAAGATCGCTATCGGTATCAAAAGGGCTTTCACAAAGGTGACGTTCAGGCTTAGGTGGAGTAGACGGTCGACAGAAGATTGAGTTGACCTCAGGTGAACTGGTATTTGATTCAGGACATTTTTTTCATCATTTCCCAGAATGAGGTGGTAAAGAGAGGTGGTGCTTTCGGGATGAATCCGTGGCCGAATCTGAAAGCCATTCCTGAGTGTAGGACTTGCTGTGGGAAGACGAGGGGGGGGGAAGGAGGGGCACAGGATCAGGCTGTCGTTGCTTATAATGGAAGTCTCAAATTGCACAGTCCATCAAAGCATTCATTTGTCCGGGCGAAAGAGATGGAGCAGGTACCGCAGGGTTGCCGGAACAATGAAACGAACGTGTCAAAGGGTCAACGTAGATGACCAACGATGATACTTAGAAGAGGACAAGGATCTTTTCTTGGATCTGGCTTTCTTGATTTCCTGAAAGATGGAATGCAATGAAACTTTACCACAAGGTGGTGGTGATGCCGAAGGCACCAGTCGAGGAGAAGACACTGTTGGAGGAGGAGACTGAGGAGGTGACAGCGACAGGTTGACAACAATTTCAGATTCGACAGAAGGAGGGCTTCTGGGAGAAGGAGAGTCAGTGTTGGAAGACGATTCCTTCAGTGTTCCTTTGGATCTTGCCATTGGTGACGACTTGGCTGGAACCGAAGGCTGGAATCTTGAAAACGAAGGTGAAGGCCAAAGGCAGGAGAGAAAACGAAGGCGTGGCTGTAATGGCTGCACTAGAGGGAAAAAGATGGCAGGCTGCATAGCCTGAAAGCTTTTTTAAGAGGTCCAACGCATGCACAATTTAGGTTACGCAGCTGGCTGGCTCTACACCAGTAAGAAACCTCTAGGGATAGAAAGCATTAAGGGAAGGAACGCATAAATTTACAGGTAATGTATATTTTCGGAACGTGAACTAGAAATCATCTTTAAGCGATGTATTTTGTTTGGGACTTAATTATGGGCCCTTTCCTTTACCCTATGGATGTTATAATGCTTGAAGAACAAGGTTGCTAACTGGTTATCTGGTCAATAGCATTATTCCGAATCAAGTGCTTCCATTGTCCTTTTAAATATATTGCAAATAACATTTCGAAAGTAGCCTAAATTCAATCCCGAATCATAGCTATTCTCTTCTGTTCACCAATACATTTGCCAACTTATTAATAATTACAAGGGATGAGGGAATTTAAAAATTAGCTAAGCTGTGAACGTATTTGTAGTAAGGTAGCTGTATGTTTCTTTTCGAGTATGGTGTAAAGTCAACATCAAAACCAGGGCAGTAGCAAAGGATACTAAGTTGGGGGAAGCGGGGAAGATCCCATTTTGCCAACTCGTCTTATGGTTATGCTAAATAGTTTCAAAAATGACAGTAACGCTGCCAGTAATGTAGTTTTGACAGGCTCTGCCCAATCCAAGTTAAACCCTGGTATAGGGGAGTGCTGTACGGTCTCCCAGCGCTGTACTGTACTCCGAGTGCTGTACGGTCATAGGCAGACCCCGGAGCTGAAGCATTTTACACTATTTTAGTCTCTGTTTCTGACCTCCAGTGAAAAAGAAGCAACAAATTATCAAGCAAATATTTGGTGATTTTTCTTATTCTTTCTTAGGATGGTATGTTTCATAAAACAAAATTCAAACTAAATAATGATTTTTTTTTAGATATTTTCTTTCTAAATTAAATTAAACCGAGTTAAGTTTAAAATTATATAAACAGGCCCGTAGCTGACCATTGACGGTTGGGGGTTGGCTGAACTAGACATTTTGGACCGTTAGGCTATAATAAATGACGATGACTGCTATGTGCAAGCAGGACAGAGGCAGAAATCTTTTTTTTAAATGGACTATCGAAAGGTGAAAATAGTGAATTCTTTTTCTCAGTTTTATCCCAAACGACTAGGCCCAGAGGTATTCTTTCAAAAAACTTTCACATTTTAAAGCAACAACATCCACCAGTTTTTCAAGAAATGAAACGTCGAAAGACCAAAGAAATAGCAAAACCTATTACTCAAATTTGCCCAAAACTTGAGGTATTATTGGAGAAAAGCGTCCACATTTGAAATCGACGTGCTCCAATTTTATTTTTTTTCGTTGATTCAGGGAATCTTTGGTAATTCTTGTCCTGATTTCGTGGGTCGCTAACGTCCTTTAATTTGGGATCTTATGGACTCGGATTTGGAAAATGTAGTTGTTTCTGCATTAATACAAATTCAAATCGTAATGACAATTGGTTACCAGAAAAAGGGCTACAGAAAATCAAATAGCTAACACAGTTTTGCCAACTGTACCCGATTTTCGTGAAGTACGGATTTAGTTCGTGTTTCTGTTTAATAACTAAACGATGGCACTGATGGACCAGCAGACGTACTAGTAAACCAGAAAGCAATTCTGCGTGAATTTTCGAGATTAGTTTTGATATCACAACTTCAGATGGCGGAAGTCCTTACTAAGTTTTGTTTTATGCAGATTTTGTAGAAACTTTTCAAATCCTGGCAGTGATGTTGTGTTTTAGTAGGCTATATTAATATATCAGTAACTTTTCTACCCCCCTAAAATACCAGTAAGGAGTTGCTCCTCACTGGACCCCGTTCTGAGCGGCACTGTCTAACAGAAGAAGAACTATAGGAAGTAAAATAGCCAACTCAGTTTTTAGTTTTACCACCTGTCTACGATTTTTCACGAAGTTAATTATTGTTATCACGACTTCAAACTCTGCGGGGATAGAGTTCGGTGCGTATTTTGTTTTTCTTTTCTACATTCTCTATGATATTTTTTAGCCATGGTGGTGATGGGCTAACAGAAGGACAGAATAGCAAACAAAACGGCCCAGTCAAGTTTAAATTTTGCGAACTGCGCACATTTTTGCGGACTTTCTTTTCTCCCCACTCGGTATACGGCCCAGGGAAGCAACCAGAAACGTTTCAGTTACTCCCCACAGAAGTGTCGTGAAAACTAATGAAAAAAAAACAAAACAATTTAAACTCTACTTTCAAACTGATTAGATAGTGATAAAATTAACCAATACTCATGGAAACGGGAATTTACAGTGAAAATTTATCTAAGTTTGTCAAATAGACAACTCGAATTTGCCAACTGTATATCTTGGATGGTTGGATGGTTGATGCATTTCGACGTAAATGGCTTACCATACTCTTAGTTTTTTTAACCACTTAATAAAGGAAAAGAAATGCCCGGTCGTTAAACAAGTTGGATGCGCTAATTCGTCAAATGCAGTATCAGGATCTGTGCAATATGTTCTTAAGAGAATGGTTTATTTAAAAAAAAATTGTAGTGGTATCAAGGAACACGCTAGTGGTCCACCCGCCAAGTTCAATAATTGTCACACTTCATTGTAACTTCATTGTAAGAAAGTCAATTATTTAACTCCTTCATTGTTGTTGCATGTCCACTAGCTTTGAAACCCTTTGAACTAGCTTTGGTACTTTATCTGAAACCAGAGTTGAGCGTATTTCACGATGATGAAGACAAATACCTATGCGGTGAAACAGTTTGAAAATTGTTGGAAATGGGCGGTCTTTGTGCCCTGACAAGCAATATTTGTATTTCAATCAAGTGCACAAACTGTATCAAGGTGATAAAACTGGGTAAAGATCGTTGATTTCAGCTGACTACTGATTACTATATACTGATTACTGACTAATTTCGCTCATATAAAATAAATTATGCGACAGATACGAATGAAATTTGGTATTCAGCACTCTTTTAACTCCAATACATGCCTTTTAAGATTTGACGTTTGGGGAGGCATTAACTAAAAAGACCGCAATCATTTGTAATGCTATTTTTCTGTATGTTGGGAAAACGCCACCGGTGGTCAAAAAAAGCATTACTCGTTATTAGTGTGAACGAGTAACAATGCAAACGGACTGCCAGAAATAAGTGGCAGCACAACATTGTTGATAAAATGCACGTGCATGCATACATGGCTTCGGGCCACTAAGCTCTTTATAAATCCACAGTCTGCGCTATTTATTGTTGATGGTTGAATAGAAATAGGGCCTTAGGGCTTCGTCGGGCAGATGACCGGGTGCGGTTAACGCTCGCTAAAACCCTTTGAACCCTTTGAAATCAACAAAGCTTTAATTCATATGATTGAAGTCCTCATTCCTGAGAAACTAAAAAAAATTAATATCTCCGTTTGTATTCAATATTTTCCAACCAAACTTGGCCAGATAGTAGATAAATGGGCAGTGGCAAAAATAAGACGCCACAACAACAACAACAACAACAACAACAACAACAACAACAACAACAAC
>JAHWFP010260410.1:14823-25062 GCA_023313725.1 Lithobius niger
AACAACAACAACAACAACAACAACAACAACAACAACAACAACAACAAAACTACAAAAGAAGTGATATCTAAAACAAAACTCACAAGGGTGAAAGAACCCGCCAAGTTTCAGCCAATCAAAGTAGTGATATCAGAGTCAAAAAAGGCTGCCACCAAGTTACCACATTAGTTGCCAAGCTAATCCCACCGGCTATTACCTCACACGTTAAATCAAAAACTTGACCATTGCTACCGATAGTATAGCGATGGTCAGGTTTTTGATTTAACCTTTGATCTAATACTCGGTGGGATTAGCTTGGCAACTAATGTAGTAACTTGGTGGCAGCCTTTTTGGCTCTGATATCACTACTTTGATTGGCTGAAACTTGGCGGGTTCTTTCACCCTTGTGGGTTTTGTTTTAGATAATAGTTTAGCGAAGGTTTGAACTCAAGATGTAAGAATGGCACCAAAAGTGTGAATTTTTATTAACAAATTTTTTTAACACGCTCTTTGCGTAACAAGTGACTTTCAGTCATTTTTCTTAGCGATGCAGTAAATACAAATAATTCACAGAAAAAAATTAACACGTATCATGGGACTGGGTGCATTTTGAGGCGTTGAGTCCTTTAGTACGGAACTGTAAACAAAATTAAACTAAATTCGATCCAAGATGAAGAAGAAAAAGAATAAAGTTCACAGTGCAGCTTCTGCGTAATCAATACTTTGTATTTAAGACGTGCTGTACGTTTGGCTCACCTTTTCCACTCGAATAGCTACACTCCCATTTTCGAATGCTGGTCGAAGATCCTGCCGACCTAGTAGCACGTTAATAGCTTTCACTTCAACTCCTGATCTGCACAAAAGCACAAGTATATTTATAAAACATCCTAATGCGTGGGTCGCGCCCTGAGAACCCAGAGCAGAGAATGTGCGGGGGGGGGGGGGGGGGCAGGGTAGTCACTGGCAAGCTCGCATCCATGGGCTGAAATCAAGGGGCACAACCGGGCCCACGTACCCGAAACATTGTCCAGCTAAGGTGGGTTGTTAAAAATTGCGCCTCTAAATCTAAAAATAGTTCAACCACAGTTAGGAACCCAGAGATCAAGGGCGGATCCAAGGG
Organism: Lithobius niger; assembly: GCA_023313725.1. Lineage (NCBI taxonomy): Eukaryota > Metazoa > Arthropoda > Chilopoda > Lithobiomorpha > Lithobiidae > Lithobius > Lithobius niger. The sequence goes on from JAHWFP010260410.1 coordinate 15,923, forward strand.
AGGGGCCGAGGGGGAGCAGCGGCCCCCTCCAAGGCAAATAAACTCAGAAAAACTGACGAAATTTTTGAAAAAAACGCACGAAAAGTTACAATAATGGCCCTGCGGCCCCCCTCCAAGACTTTGCTCTGGATCCGCCCTTGCCAGAGATGTGTGTTAAAGTGGCACTATCACCGAGTGAATAGCAAACGAAAATACCCTGGCGCCATCAAGCGGTAGTGATGTTGTTCACTATGAATGGTTAAAAAATGCGTTATGTATTGTTAAAAAAAGACACTCAACCTCGACGCATAAAACGTTAAAAACACTGGTACCTAAAATTTCGGAGCAATATGGTGTTGGCTCCATTTTCAAAGGTTAAAAACATAAAAATAAAACAACCTTACACACTCAACAACCACCTTACCAGGTCGCCATGTTGAATAAACCTTTACAGCTTGCTCCTAGGTGCACGAGAGCGTACCAAATTTTCACTCAATAATTAAGGAGTTTGTGGCATGTTTTTTGTTAAAAGAAATGACGTCGCGAATTCCTTCGATTGGTGCAAGCAAGTGCTACATAGCGCTAGATGTTGCCAGATTCTGCAGACTTTCAATCGGTAATAGTGTCACTTTAAGGGACCTAGCACATTAAGGCCACGCGCGCACCAGGGACCAGGTCGAGCTGCCAGTGGTCGTTGCGGCCCAGAAACACGGCAACATGCCGCGCGGCTACGTCCGTTTTCCCCTTCATAATTCTCGGTCACGTTGTGAAAACTGAACATGGAGCAAGTATGGTCGCCCGGTGGTCTCCTGCACGCCGCCTGGTATCCCATACGTCGCCGCGACTCGCGGCAGCCAAGTGAACGTTGCTGCATATACCGTAAGCATTCTTGTTGGCCGCAGCGACCTGACGGCCGTGTGCGCGGGTGCCCTAAAGCCCTAACCAGACTGGCTGCTCGCCGCTGCACGCCGACGCACTATGGCGTAAAAAAGACTTCAATATTCGTCCTTAACGCAACACCAACCACACGATTGCTGCAATTTTGACCTTGTAGGCACGTAGTCACGCACAGCTTCGCACGAAATTTGCTTCTGTCTGGAGAGGCCTTAAAGGCACGTAACTGCGTGCCTACAAGGTCAACATTGCAGCAATCGTGTGGTTGGTGTTGCGTTAAGGACCAATATTGAAGTCTTTTTTACACCATACTGCGACTCCGTGCAGCCGCAAGCAGCCAGTCTGGTTAGGGCTTAAAGCCCTAACCAGACTGGCTGTTCGCGGCTGCACGGCAACGCAGTATGGTGAAAGAAAAACTTCAATATTGGTCGTCAAATGCAACACCAGCCATACGATTGGAGCAATTTTGACCTTGTTGGCGCGTAGTTTCGCATCACTTCGCACGAAATTTTCTTCTGTCTGGAGAGGGCTTAAGTGTCAGCTGCGCGAACAGGTTGCTACGGCCAACGAGAATGCTTACGGTATATGTAGCACCACACACTTGGACGCGCTTCCTGTAAGTCGCAGCGGCCACTGGGATCCCAGGCGGCGTGCAGGCGACCACATGTAGGGCGACAATATTTGCTCCGTGTTCATTTTCCACCACGTGATCGACAATTATCAATGAAAAACGGACGTGGGTACATGGCGCCGGTTTTTTTTGGCTCGACGACCACTGGCGGCACGACCTGGTGCCCAGTGTGCGACGGCCCTAACATGACAAACTTGTGTCATCACGTGTGTTGCTAATCTGTTGTTGATACCCGTAATGGAACATCATAAGTCTTTATACCCGTATATAATAGGAAGCACAGGGTGCAACAACCTGCACGGCATCAGCTCAGGTGCTAACAGGTCATGTACCAAACTAGCGTCGCCCGCAATCGAAATATTAGTCAAAGTTTGCAAACGTTTGAAGTTGGCTTTTCCTCATTATCTGGCTGTCCCACAAAGGTGTCGACAAGAATTCACAAGTGAGAACGCTCAACTGGCGTGGTATAAGAAATCATATTGGAAAACATTCAGCCTTATTTCCCCTTTGGTTTCAAAGGCCGAGAGTTCAATTCCCGCTAAGGCAGTCTGACATTTCAATCCAAAAGATAACGTAAATAGGTTTGCATCTGTATTTATATAGTTAACTCTTATCGAGCCGATTTGGCATTCCGTAGCACACTACTCCGTTCCATTCCGTTCAGTCCCGTTCCCACGAGTGATGGCAACGGATGGTCCACCGCACATTGCTTCCGTCGCTAAATGTTTCAAGGCCAAACCAGACTGGCTGGTCGCGGCCACGCGGCGACACAAGATGGTGTACCAAAGACTTCAAAATTGGTCATAAACCGCAACAAGAACCGTACGATTACACCAGTTTTGACCTTTAGGCACGTAGTGACGAATCGCTTCCACATGAAATTTCATTAGTCTGGAAAGGACTTGAGCCGCCTCCGATGAACATTTAAATTTGATCGCGCCCAAATTGGCAATGCAAATGAAGAAGGACTGGTAGTGACCTTAAGGAGGTAATTAAATAGAAAAAAATCCGAATAAATTAGGTATTAATTATTTACGCTCGGGCATGATGACATTTAAGTCCAGAAGGCAACTGAAATAGGTTCGCATCTGTATTTAGTAGGGGAAAGGCGTCGGGGCCACCGCGCACACAGCGGCCAAGTCGCACGGCTTGGTCGCTGTGGCCAACGAGAATGCTTATGGTGTATGTAGCAACACGCACTTGGCTGCAGCGGCCAGTCTGTCGAAGCGGCCACTGGGATCCCGGACGGCGTGCAGGCGGCCACAGGGCTACCATACTTGCGCCGGATTCATTTTTCACCACGTGATCGAGAATTATCAATGAAAAACGGACGTGGCTGCGCGGTACGTCGCCGTATTTTTTGGCCGCCACGACCACTGGCTGCGCGACCTGGTCACTCAGTGCGCGGGCGCCCTTGTACGCAGGCGCGTGATGGAGAACGACGGCCGTCGACTGACCGTAGGTGCGTGCACTTCAACGATGTGATCAGTTTTTGACTGAAAGGATTCTGCCTCGAGCCAACGGATCGTTACGGAACGGGACGGAGCAGCATACGCGGCTTCTCTAATTTACATGCTTTTAATCCAAACACACATTTGACGGCCTGCGACGTGACGTGACGGAACGGAGTGGTGTGCTACAAGCTTTATACAATCTTCCATATTGTATTTTCCACGCTTCGTGGGTTCTCATCTGTAAACATTTGCCAATTCTTGATCATCGAATAGCACACCTTTAATCTGTGTTACACCATTTTGTTGATACTTACTTGTGCTTCAGACAGTGAGCTGCAGTCAGTACATATTCAGCGTTTATCAATGATCCTCCACACATATTCATCCCTTCAGGAAATTGTAGCAACACGAGCGCCTATCAACAAAATGTATTAATAAAACTAAGAGGTAGAATTGATAATTCTTCAATTCATCTATAACAGCCCCCAGTCTAAACTCCCATTTTAAAAATGTCCCCTTAAATCGAACATCGATAATTTCTTGGGTCATGAGCTTCGAAGGAATATTACCAAATAAATTAAAATTAATACAAAAACACGTTCACCATTTTTGACAGACAAAATACTGTATTTTTTAATATTTTTTTTGGTTTTTGTTTGTTTTATTTTTTAATTAATTTCTTTGAGTCTTAAGTCAACCGAAGCAATTTAATGCTTGTTTGGCCGAACCGGCTCAATTTTGCGTATTACCAGACTTATTTGAGAAGAAGAAATAACTGGTAAAGGGAGGTGCCATCCCGGGGACTTGAACCGAAAAACCTCCGATCATCGTTGGAGCCGAAAGATTGTCCAGAATTGGCCAGAATAAGTTCCCTTAGACGCTGAGGGAGCCTGCCAGCCACTCACGTAGTGTAGTAAGTTTGTACGCTAATTGCGCTTATCTAAAAAGACGTAGTTAGCTTACCACCACACAAAACCAGAATCACCCCATGTTCAGTTATTTTAAATGTTAATATCCTTAATTAAAAAAAATTACTACAGTCTCAGTATCAGTTTACCCGTAAAAAAAAATACGGAAATTATAATATTGAGTCTATTGATAGTTCCGGACCCCTGAGCCTATTTAGTGCGATACTGAGCTGCGTCATTTTCATTTCTCATTCACGTTGAGTGTGACGATGTGATTCATGTCACTGAGCGTCTGCAATGTTACACAGTGTACAGTCTTTAGTGATGTGTAAAATTACACATCACTAAAGACTGATTCACAAAATGCACGACAAGGAAGGAAAAATTTCCAGGGAGGAAAAGTTATGTTTTGACCACGGATTAGATGAGGGATTAAGATTTCGAAAAATTACATTTGTTTGACTTCACCTACCCTCCACACCCCCGTCCTTCCCCCTCCAACCCGAACCTGAGACTTAACTGTTACGTGTGATTCACACCGTTTCAGATGTACATACTTCTAAATGTACTACTGTGCGGTCGTAATGTACAATGTATATTTTAAAGTTAGATTCCTTTCGTACACAACCCAGATAGGGGCAATGTTTATTGGCCTGACTAAAAACCAGAACCACTTTGTATTAAATTATTTTAGATTTTAAGATCCTCAAGTTTCTAAAGAAGAATTACTAGTCTCATTGCCAAGATGACCACAGAGAGGAACGTTTTTATTAGCCCGACTGAAAACCAAAATCACTCCGTATTCAATTATTTTAAGTGCTAGAAGTTTCAATTTTAGAATATTTTAGCTTATTACGAAGGTTAAGCTCAGAAATGAACATTTTAATTAGCAGCACTCAAAATCGGATTCATCTTGTATTCAGTTATTCACTTCATTTTTAGAAAATCACGTCACCTATTACCAATGCAGAACCCATGAATAAATATTTTAATTACCACGACACAAAACCATATGCACCCCACATTCAGTTTACTACAAGTGCTAGATGCTTTCAGCTTTAGAGGATGACTTCATTTCATTGCCAACGCAGAATCCAGTAGAACGGTTACATCCCGTTTCGCCAAATCCCGTTTCGCCAAAAAGAAAGCAGATTAACAGCTTTTGCCTCAGGGGCCAGTCCCGTTGCGCCAAATACCGTTCACGAAATTTTAGGCACACGAAACATTTAAAACATTTAAACACGAACATTTATAACATGGTAATGGTAGACATTTATACACAAACACCCGTTTCGCAGAATCCCATTTTCCAAAATAATTTGTTTCAAATTACGTGCCTCGCTCGCGCTTCCGCGCTCGCTGCGGCTAAACACATAACATCAGAAACCACAACTAATCAAAAATTACTAACAATTAGGCATGCCTCTTTAACTTATGCAATGTTAAATTTTTGAAGAATATTTTTATTCTGAGAATCGGGAATTCCCGTTTGGAAAAAGTTAACCATCACTATTCTTAAAAGAGAACCTTGACATTAACGTAGTGACGCCCAAGAATTCTAAACAATTATATTTAAAGTGCACGTTTTTCCGTCTGTATTGCCAGTTTTCAAAACGCTAATAAATCAACTGGGCTTATTCTACCACTGCTTATCTGTGTTAAATGTTTGCCTTTTAAACCCATTACATAGAAATAAGGTATTAAATTTCGTGTACGTAAAATTTTGTCAAATTCTTTTTGGCGAAACGGGATTTGGCGAAATGGGAGTTCACCAGTAGGACCACTCAAAACCTGAATTACCCCACGTACAGTTACTAAATAACATGCCAGGTGTGCATTATAACTTCCGTCCCTTTTGACGTGTGAACAGTTAGTACTTACCATAAATGGATATTTATGAGGTTTCACAGTCTCTCCACCAACTATTCGCTCATCACCGCCATTTAAATCAACTATTAAAAAAAAAAACAGGAACAAAATGTACATCAGTCTTTTACTTAATATTTATTTTTGAATGTCGGCCTGGTGTTAACACAAACAGCAAAGTCTGGCCTGGTTCCTGGTACAGACTAAACCCAGTGTTCTTATATATCTCCATACGATTACTTAAGAGATATGGAAGAACTGGTCTTAGCCCGACGGGAAAAAACAGACCGACTTAGGTGGTCAAAAGTCTGGAACCAGTTGAAAATATCCTACATATTTTATAGCAGTAAAGATAAAACAAGTTTTGTAGTAAACGAAGAGAATTAAACTGCAGTCACCCCCCCCCCCCCTTGCCACAATGAGTGTTTATTTATACGTTTTTTAATAGTTTTATGAATGTTTATTTTACAGTTTTCTTTTTAGTTATTGTGTTATAAACATAACACATGTTTATAGCAGTAGGAAGAATAAACTAAGAAATCATGCGAGCATAAATTAAATGGCAGAATGAATAAAGTTATACAAAACATACTGCTGATTACCTTTATCACCAACGACCCATTTTCCAGCAGCAACCTGAAAGTAAAACTCACGAATTAGAAAGGTGATTTTCATACTGCTGCTCACAAACGTAACAGGCAGTAATGATCAGGTAGTAGATTTCAGTGAAGCAATTCGTTCTTAAACCTGGTGCGGATGGGTCGGTTTCATTGTTTTGACTTCGGTTCCGGTTTCGGTTTTCACTCACACATAACTGCGGTTTCGGTTTCGGTATCGGTTTTTGCCACCATCCACCCAAACCAGCTATTTCTAATTTGTTTTCTTGTAACGTTATATTACTAGCTTTTAACGCACTCCTGCTTTCACTTTCAGCAGCGTCATAGACCATGGGCCTAGCTGTGGCACCATTTTCCTCTACTATTTTCTTTTTAATGACTGTCATTTATACGTACAAAATGATAATTATTAAAAAAAAAATAGAAAACAGATCAATTTTTGAATTTTCGAACACCGTACGAAAAACCGACACAAAATCCGAATCGGTTTCGGTTTCGGTATTCAGTAAAAACCGAAAATTCGGTTTCGGATTCGGTTACCGACCCATCTCTAAAACCTGGCTGTCCTCTTGGAATAACAACGTACAACAGTACATACCTGTAGCGTGATTCAAAGTATAAGCCACGTATTAACCCTTTACTGCCCAATGGTAGGCGGCTACGGAACGGCAAAATACTAAGTCCCAACGAGCAACGTGAGCTTTGTGAGAGGTTCCCGGGGAACCTCAGCAAAGCGAGCAGCAACAGCCCATCGGTTAGCATCCTCGTCTTCAAACCAAGTGAATGCCGGTTCGAAACCCGCGACTGACCCAACTGTCATATAAGACTAAAAAAAATGGGCCAATTCGGCATGGGCAAAAAAGGGTTAATAACTCTTTTTCTCTGCCGCGTTCGAAGCCACACCAACCCTTTACTGCTCAATGGTAAGCGGCTAAGGAACGGCAACAAACTAAGTTCCAAAACGCAACGCGAGCTTTTTGAGTGGTCCCTGGGGACTGCGAGCAAAGCGAGCAGCAACAGCACAGTGGTTAGCGTCCTCGTCTTCAAGCCAAGTGAATGCCGGTTCGAACCCTGCGACTAACTCTATATTTTTAAAACAATTCGTCCAGTTCGGCATGGACAAAAAAGGTTAAATAAGGGACCGGTCATTACCTCCCCCCCCCCCCCCCCCCGGGGGGGGCGGAGGAAATGAAAATGTGACCACCAAATTTTCGATGCATTATATACTGCGGGATGCAGTAAATATAGTTAATTATTATTCAACAGAAAATCTCCTAGACGCCATATTTTAAAACGCATTTTTACCAAGGGATGGCCTAACGGTAAGGAAATAGACCTTTGGGGGCCATACTTGATGTGGTGGATCAAGGAAAATGGCGCTGAGAGGAATGTCCTTTTAAAACTGATGCCAACGACTAGTTAATGACCACGACTCGAGTATATAACAGCACGAGAACTCGATTTATTCAGGCTGGTGTTCATACTTTAACATCACACCGTAAATTTTAGGCAAGTATCTTATAATTTTTTTTCGGCGATCTAATACTGTAAATCGTTTTAGTTTTTTATACCATATTATTCATGTAGAATTTCGATTTCATGGTAATTATCAGTACACTATTCAAATATAGTTCATGCAGACACACAGAGCCTTTTAGCAATGCGTGTTTGGAGATTTCTCATTGGGAGAGAAGTATTATTATGAACTGAAAGCGTGGTAAGGTAGTAAAACATTGCATTATCTTGTCAATATTAATAAACACAAGGAATGTTTAGTTCTTTTATTATTATTTATTTTGAAGTGGGACAAACTCCAATAAAAAACAACCCTCTAGTGGATAATAAAGCTAAAAAAGTTTTTGCACTCAACCTGTAACCATTAAAACTAACCCATAGTAGTTAATCTGAAATTATACCCCTAGTGCTACGGGCTTGGGATATAATTGCAAAATAATTAGCATTCGTTACTTTTATATACATATACAGGGTGTTCGGAAATTGGTGTCAAATATTTTGAGGGTCCGCTGTGTGATCAAAGATAAGAAGAAAAAGTCCTATAAACATGGGTCCGGAAATGCACCAGTCTTTAGTTACAGCCCCCCCAGGTTTGGGGTAAACAGTTCTTAAATACCTCGTAATGATTCACCGTTTCCATTCCAAACTCAGGATATGTGCCATATCATACCTGGTATTTCAGTACTTCATAATACAGTATTGGGTCGCACAACTTATCAGAGGGAGAGGTAATTTTCTGTTGGGGGGGGGGGTCAAACGTGGGGGAAGAGAGGAGTAACTGCTTTGGTCTTGTACTTTAATGAAACAAATTGTAGAAAAAACACATCGTGTGATTGAAAACAATCGAAAGTAGTACTGTACTTTCTTTCATTACGTGTAAAGACCAAGTAGGTTACATCGTTTTCCAAGTTTGTGCCCCCCCCCTCCAAAAAAAAAAAACAACTACTGTACGTACATCTCTGTGGAGAGCACCAAACATTATCAATCGGGTATCCTCGCCATTAAAAGTGAGGGATTTAATGTGTTTGTTTTCTACTCTTCAAGCAAAGAAGCTTAAAACGTAAAAGTGGGGGAATCCTTAGAATTCGGATGATCACTTGTTTCATTGGCCGAAGCGGCGAGAACAACATTACTGTACTCAACCCACACATTTGAATTTGGTTGCTTATTTGTTTGTTTGTTTGTTGCCTTTGTGTAACGCTCCAGCTTCCACAAAAATCATCGCATAAACTTGTTTTCAATCACACAGTAATGTGATACGATGTGTTTTTTCTGG
>JAHWFP010260412.1:0-17069 GCA_023313725.1 Lithobius niger
TTTTTTGTCTTCCATGTTCCGGAGGAAAACGAACACTAGAACTCAACCACAAATTGAATCTTTTAATGGTGTAGACTACCCGAGCTTTTTATGGTTGAGGATGGATATTAGGCCTGTTATGAAAGCTACCATCTTTGGCTTGATATCGAAATTGTTCATATCTGGCTACACCTGATCATACCTGAAAAATCCAGCTCTTAAAGTCATCAGATTTTGCCACGTATGGCTCAATCCCCCCCCCCCCCACCCCACGTATGGCTTCAGGCAAGGACGTATCTGACAGTATCAGGTCCATAAATAAGTATCAGGTCCAGATACGAAATTTTTTTGCAAGGGTATGCTCATAAAAAAGGTCCTCGTAAAGTTTTATAAAATCAAATACGGCGCTGAAAACGTCTTCTAAAAGCACAAGTTACAAACCAACTCCATTTTTCGGAACCCTTTTCAGTTACCATCTTGGATTTTGCAATACAAGACAAATTGTAACCTTTTCATCTTATTAAACAGAAACGGATTAATAAAAAAGTTTGTGAGTGTTTTTAAAGGTTTTTTACAATTAAAAGAAGCGGCTTAAAATGGAGTCAACAAAAATTAACACAGCCAAAAATTAAAGTTTGGAACATTCTTTGAAATATGGCCGAATCACGTGAATTAGGTTTTTTTTATGGGGGACGGATGGGGGGAGGAGGATGGGGTTGGTCCCATACACACCTCGGTTATCGTGGTTACAAAGGCGGTGGGTTCTCTCCCTGTCGGGGATACATTTACTACGACAATGACCCAGACGTGGATTTTAAAAGCAGCCAAATAGAATCAAGACACACCCTAGTGTGTCGCCCGCCGATTGCATTCCGATAAACCTATCCAGATAAAATACATATGATCATGACGACCACTAGATACGTTGTGTCTTTACAGCTAAGGTAGTTTTCAGGCATGTGAGGATAAATAGCAAAGCAACAGAAAAAACTGACAGTTGCTTAATCGGGAGACTTTGGTCGCCTGACAACATTAAAGTCACTGTTAGTGACAGTGCTTAACGTTTTCTTGTTGAAAAAACGACATGAATAACGTTGATATTTGCCTAATCAAGACACACGCTAGAGTGTCGCCTGCCAAGATAAACGATAACATCCAAAAAAAATGTATATATGAGCATGGCAATCACTAGACAAGTTGTGTCTTTACAGCTTTATGCAGTTTGGCTGTTTTCAGCCATCTGAGGGTAAATAACAATGCACAGAGAAGGATGACGTGCAGGAAAGATAGGGAGTGGAGATGGCCAGTTTTCTTACATTATCACGAAATAAGATTTTAAAAAAGATAAAATATTAATCCACGTAAATTAAAAATAATAAATAAAAAAAATTACCATGGTCAATTGACGGGGGCCGAAAGAGTTGTAATCCGCAAATACCGACCCTTTTTCGTGGTTTGAAAACTTACAAGCTCTCTGAATAAAGGGGGTAAGGTTTTCAGTAAACAGTTACCTGCGGAAGCCTCTCTCTAAGTTCATGCATAATGTCCTTGAACGAAAGACAATACAAATCGGGACAACCCGGACGCCAGAGAATTTTTTTCGGCAGTCAAGCCGAGAACTCTGGAAGACGAGGGGCAAGGTCAAAGAGGGGTAAATCGACCGAAATAAGGTTATGTAGTATTTTATACGTTAGAATAAGGTCAAAGCTCAGTCACCGAATATCCTGCAGCTCAAGGCCCGCCTTGGAGAGCCGTTCCAGATGATCAACATCTCGAAGTACATGGAGGTGCTGTGTAAATTTCCTCTGTACAGATTCGATTATATCGATGTGCTTCACTAAGTAAGGCGACCAAACTGGCGCGGCATACTCGAGAATTGGATGGACAAAACTTTGAATGCCTATACCTTAGTCGTGAGATTTCCCGAAGTTTAGCAACGGTTAATCACAGCTAAATGGCGGAATGCCACGGTGCTAACCTTTGAACAGTGTAAGGACACCTTCAAGTCTGATAAAAATTAGATACAGAGGTACCGGATTTCCTCGCTCTCCAAGGCACAAACCATGCAATAAGTGGCAAAAATTAAATGCCTTGTGTTCTTCCTTCCTGGCTTGTGAGCCTTTTCTTCCTTGTCAGTGGGTTCCTTTTTTCGTTGCTTACACCAGCACTCACTGCTTTTTATTTCTTCTGTCTAACTTTTAATTACCGGTACGCGAATTACTGAACGTTGTTTGTTCCAGTATTAAACTTAATAATGAGCACAGCTATGGAATGAATATTTTTTAAATTATTACCATACTTTTGCCATTTTCATTGTTGAAAGTGTGCATTTTAAATCCCGTAACCTAGCTACTTCCAACAATGGTGAGCGTGCTCACCATTGTTGCAACAAAGGTGGGTGACTTACACTGCATACTTATACCGCATACTTATACCGCACACTTATACTGCACACTTATAGCGCACAGTTGATGCGATAAGATAACTAAAGTTTCAAGGTCAATTCTTGCTCTTTCTTGTGCTCCTACAATCTCCGTAATACAGTAACTACGTTTTAATCTATGTCTGCCTCTGGCAAATCTTTCAGATTAAGCTCATAAGCGACCCAGCTATTACCTGATATCAAATGAAACAATGAATGTATCATCGTCGTTGTTAATATATGACGTCCGCCATTTCGAAATTATGCTTACCATCGTCCGACTTCCTTAAAATTGGGAACGGAGACGAAATAGTTGATTCACAGTGAAACAGTGTATGAACGATCATCACTAATAATTGCAAATGGCCGCCATGCCCATGTCCAACGACATTTCGTGACGAACCAAACAACAGTGCCAGGCCTAACCCCCCAACCCCCAACCCAGCACCAGCGACAGTCTTACTTCGCACCAACATCTACCCTTAAAAATGAGCAGATCTGTGCAACCCTAATGATCCCAAAGAATACACTCTTCTAAAGTTTGCAAGCGGCGCTAAAGGAGCATTCGTAATCGGGGGTGGTGGGGGGGGGGGGGGAGGTCATTCACCAAACGTGTTACCATCTGTTAGTAGGGTGGTTATGGCGACATGCTACGTAACAAACTAACTTTCGCAAATTAATTTTTTGCTTATTTCTTTTTAACTATTTGATGTAAACTCTTATTTTTTTTTAAGAATTCTTATTCTTATTCTAGGGTTGCACGAGATTTGCTCATTTAGCAAATAATTTTTCTTACTTCTGTTTTTTAAGACCTAATTTTTTTTTCTGGTCCTTACACCCCTAGGTACTATGTACAGTTTACCAAAACGAACTCAAAAAAACAAACTATACAGTTGTTCATTTTTTTTGGCCGGGGTGGGGGAGAAATTGTTATGTAATTTCTTGGGGGGGGTCACTCCAAGTGTTACTGCGTTATAAGGAGGGAGGGGGGTCTAAATAGCTAGAACAAAGCGTACAATAAATGCAGACAAATCACTAAATAACTCCTGTCAAAGCGATGTAAAGTATGGTAATAAAACAATTATAACATGGATTTTGCAACAATGAGCCTGTATAAGTGATTTAATGCACACTTTTGGTGAAGCGACGTCCTTGGAGCTGTGCGACATCCTCGGGGGCTTCGCCCCCTCGGACGATTCCTTAATCAGATACGTACGTCGCTTCACCAAAAGTGTGCATTAAATCACTTATACCGGCCCATTGTTGCAAAATCCATGCTATAACCATTACAAATAAAAAAAAAATAGGGCATGGAGCCTTTACCTCTTATTTCAATCAACAAACAATTTATTAATTTCTTTATTGTGACCAAGCACAAACTATGCAAGAAGTGCCGAAAATTCAATCCCTGTGAGCATCCTTCAGTGGGTCCCTTTCTTCATTACACCGGCACTCATACTTTTTATTTATCCCGTCTAACTTTCACTTTCCGGTTAAGCAAATTACCGAACGTTGCTTGTTCCAGTATTGAACTTAATATGGCTATGGAATGAATATTTGTTACGGATAAAAAAATGAGGGAGTGGAGCCTTTACTGCTTATTTCAGTCAAACAAACAGTTTATTAAATTTTTTTTTGCATTACATGTTTATCAAGAACATTTAGCAGTTTCATGTGAGTACAAAAAAGATTGTGACGTTAAATGACGTTAATCTCACAACCGTGTTTTTCTATTCACTAAATATTCCATAAAATATCCTCACTACTCGAACGTGATTTCTGCCTTGAATCCAGTATTCCAGTCATAGTCAGCCTTAAAGAGAATATCCGTTTTGTTTCCACCAGATGTAATCGTCACGTTCTTCAATTCTTTTGCACAATATCTGCAATGTCCAATAAAAGTATTATGTTGACCCGGAAAATACAACTGTTACATTACTAATTTGGCAGGAAATTATACGATAAAAATTAGTTTAAATTGCAGAGTATCTCCATTTATTCTAACTATGCCATGTAGACTTTAACAACAACATTTTAATATTGTTGCAATAATGAGCACAGCTAGCGAAAAACCATCACCACTGAGAACTTTACGAAGGTCTTTCGTTTTTTCAAAAACACTTTCTTTGGTACTGTACGAAGTTTTGATTTATGCTCATTTTGTGTAGGTTAATTTGTTCAAGCGTTAAATCTGTGAAGATCACTATCAACGGTGATATAACGCGTGCATTTGATGCATAACGATCCATGTTTTGCGGTATGTTGTCATATCTCATTTCATGTCATATCTACTAGTAAACTTTGTTACTCTACATATGTAGGTCGGAATTAAAAATAACTAGGGTCGTCATCACGTCCACTGTCGACATAATGGAGCGGGCTCCGCTTTCTTTGCTGTTTGGCTGTCAATCGGATCGGATAGGATTTGCCTTGTAATTTCTAAACAATAAGAGACAGCTGGGCCATTGGAAAGGTGGTGAAAAAACCGTGAAAATGGTGTATTCAAACGTCAAAATCGGTCGACGAAAAGTGAAAATATCTTGAATTTGGATTATTACCTCCCAACGCCGCCTGTTTATCATCAACAATCAATCTTTTAACAATCGGATGCCTTGAACAATTACAAACGGCTCCGTGTCTCGTTGTTGTTTGATTTTGGCTCTTGCTATTGGTCCATTTTGTCACCCTGATGGTTCCTACACCCCATGTCCGATTCCGGATTTTTCTTTTGATAAACCTTGTCCGGATACCCGCGCTACTGCAAGCAAAGTTTGGTTTGGATGTGGATAGTCCTTGTGGTTTTCGCGTGATGCGCGGTCTAAGTCTACATTGGAGTGTCTTCATAGCAGAGCTACGCTCCGAATAAACAGTAAACAAATATATAACCTTCTGGTTACGAAAGTTAGGCAAGCAGTAACCGGGCACAACCTAAGAAAATAATATAACCTAAAGACAGCACTCCCAAGTGCAACCCTAATGATTATTAACCTACTAGAGGAAACCCGTGCTACGCACGGGGCTGGTCACGAATTAAGTTTACAGACCCAATTCCCCCCCCCTCCCGGCCCCACTCCCACTCCCCACTCCCCACTCCCAACCCCCTCACTCCCACTCCCCACTCCCAACCCCCTCACTCCCAACTCCCCACTCCCACTCCCATTTTCGCACACACTGGCTAAGAAAGGCTTTCACGGATTAAAATTTCTTCAATTCAATTTTTGCGCACACTGGCTGACAAACGGTGTTTTTTGTTGGCCTCAGACACTTAATCTGCGCATCCAGTGGCTGACATCACAGGATGCACCGTTTAAAGAATGTGAGTGCTGATCAATCTTTGATTGTAAACGACTACTTTACAAGATAGCAATGATCAGCCTCGTGCTCAGCAGTGATTGTTGTTGTCCACTTTGAAACAATTCAGCTCGGCTGTGAAAGTCTTCATCTGCGAATGAAATAAACCATTGCATCGTTTCCAGCTGCCAATGAAATTAACAACGTAGCTTAGTTTGTTTTAAAACTATACACATTTAGCTGAAACATGGATTCTTTTATTTTATCCATCAACGATCAACGGTTTGGACGATAGTTTTCAATCCTTAGCACGTCCAGCATGAATTATTAGGCACCGTAGCAAAGACATTACACGTGCACGAAAACAATGAGAAGCGAATAAAGTTATTGTTGTCCTTCCGGTTTTCCCTTAACTTCCCTTTTCCTTTTCCTTTTATCAGCTCATCCGGGATCCAGAATTATTATGTAGATTATGTGTTATGGTATTGTCATAGCACTCGTCAGCTAATTTATGCTAATTTCTAATAATTAATATTCAGATATATTAATGCATCCATAATATTGAATATTTAAGCATCCTTCATAAATTATGTGACAGAAAGGTTTTAATTATAGAAGCATGTAAGTGAAATTACCAGGGTCGTAATTAGTTGTGCTGTTATTAATTTCTGAAGTTCACATCTATTTCTGATATTCTGAGGCTGGCATTAGTAGACCCCTGTTGAAAGAAGCATTCAGTGGACAAAAGTGGCACAAGGCCATCTTCAAGTTAAGTAGGTGGGGTGTGCTGCTTACATTAAAGTAGAGGGGAGTTGGGGGCAGCAGGCTTGGGATGCCTTTCTCTGTAATGTAGTCAGTTCTAACCTTGTGAATGTCACCCCATACTACAGCCAACAGTAGAGTCATTACTCAAGGGGTGGGTGGAGTTTAAAGGGCCAGTAGGACCAATGACAGTTGTCCCTTTAATTTTGACATGTGGAGAGTGTGGTGTGCAAGGGAGAGTTAAAAAGAGAGTGATCCAACTGCCATCCAGAGAGATAGAGGTCTTCTTGTGAGCTCAGCCCAAAAGTCTAACAGTCATAATAATTCTAAGAACAATTTACTTAGTTAGAGAAAATATTGAAGCCAGTCAACATTCAGTGGAGGGAAAGTGGTCCCAAGCAAGTGCACAGCGTGTGCTTTCATCAGCATCATAATTAGAGCACAGAACTCATAAGTTAAGTACAATAGTTACATTCGTTATTCCACTCAGATTATTAACTTAATATTGGTCTACTAAGCCGAGCCTAGATTTGTGAGCCTTGTTGTGTTGTGTTGTTTTAAACGGAGAGGTAATTACCTTGGTGGTTGAGAGCTAGTTAATATAAATATTCACTGTTATGCTTAAATTGTCTGGAAGCAACTTAACCTCAGTAATCGATTTGGTGGAGTGTTAAAGTAAGTCCCTAGGGACTATTGTCTGTTTTGATCATCTTGAAATCTTGTGAAGTAAACATAAAATAAACCAGTGTGAATTGAAACTTGAAAACCGCTCGGAGTCAGTGTCTGCATGATTACTCTAGATTAAGATATTGAAAGTGTGCATGATTATTGTTGGTTAAGTCAATTACGTTCCCAATAGTATCGTCTGGGAATCAGGCCCAAATAAGACGATATCATATGTAGATTGAAAAATACCGCTGAGCACGCATGAAAATTAACCAACCGTGGCATATGCAGCTGACTATTTCAGCAAAATGTGGAGTTTCAATGAACTTAAGGCGAAATGCACATTGCACAAGGCATAGGGTAGGCTATAGAGGGGACGCAATAGAAAAAAATGTCTCTGAAACACAGTTCTCCACTCACGCTAAAACCATTATTTAACACGAAAGCTGCACAAAGGTGAAAATGATTAAAAAATATGTCGAATAAACAGGTAAGTTAGCTTATTATTGAAATAAGTAATCATACTGATCCACTCTAAGTAGCAAAATAGCATTCCTCCAACCTTTCCCCAAATTACCATAACCTTTTCATGTACTAAAATAAGTCCTAAATCTGCGAAAAAGGCCAGCAGTGGCATCCTGGTTAAAATAAGTCGTGTCCTTATGAATCCGATTGTAAGAAGCGTTAATTAAACACTTGTCTCAAGATACTGAGTTGTGGTCCATGGTTTCTCTACTAAAATGGAGAGAGGATACCGTCGAGAAAAAATAATCGCTCCAAAATGGTTAATAATACAATATTTCAAATGACTAAACTCCAAAACAGTGTATGACTTACTGATTTCCTTCGTATCCACCTCCTCTCACTTCCAAATAATCCCACGGACAGGAATTAGACTGATCATGGCGCTGAATGAGATCAAACTCTGGGAAATAAGCCTTCACTTTCTGGTTGGATGGTGCCTGCCAAAAAAAAAATTAAATTAGGTGCTATACATTTTCATAATCGTACGGTTTAAAAAACTACTTAATTTCGTTAAAACAAAAAAAAATCAATTATAAATGTTAGTTAAATTGTTCTAATTTTGAGTCTGTATGGAAGGGCTACTTCCTCCTCTATACAGTAGTACAACTGCGCACATAACCAATGTGCAGCAGAAATTATCGTCCTAACACGTGTTCCGTTCCACAACTATACCTCCTGTGGTGTGGTGCAATTCAATATTTGCTTAACAAATTTGATGAAATTGATAAATAATTACGAGTTTTGAGAAGTCAATAAATATATTGTTTTATAAGAAGTATGCCTTAGCCAGTGAAAAGGAAGAAGGCTAATTTTGAGCCTTGTTCCTTTTCACTGGCTAACGCATAATTCTTAAAATCAAGGTGTGTTTCAGTAACCTATGAAGCCAAACACCTGAACGTTTCTATCTAATTCATGTCTTTACCTTATTCTGAGATCCTTAATTGTTCCCGGAAACATTTCATCATATCCATTTTATCAAGTCCTTTTGGTTATGGATAGAGTAACGCCTTCCGCACCACAGCTTCCTTATACGTAATAAGGCTTAACGCTTGGTTTGACGTAGCATGCGAGCCGCGTCATCCAAGACTGTCAAAAACTGCCACGAGACGCGCTGAAAGCGCCCGTATCATAGCATTGATTAGCGTTAGCGAGATGACAAGAACGTGGTATTCTTCACATTATTAGATTTCCCGGTGTTGCATCCCTGAACGAACATTATTTTAAGGTAACGGTGAATATCCTTGAAGTCTTCGGACAATTTATTGCGATGTCAAACGATCGTTTAATACAATTTTAATGAGAATAGAAAACGCCATAGCGTAATATCAGGAGCCTTGGTTCTTCTTATGTTTGAATTCACCGGACGCTTTGTTTTGACGTCGAGTGGACATAAAGGCACGCAGCAAGAAGCCGGTTTTGTTAAACTTTAATAATTTGGTGCCATTGCAGTGTTTTAAGCTTAAAATCCGCGTATCACGTGCACGAGTACCTTCCACAGTTCAGTCCGAATGTTGAGCAGATCTTTTTTGACGTGTTCGTAGTGCGAGTGGTGACAGAATCGGCGGCCAAGTGGACGACACATCGAATTTCTAATGCTAAGCCTTATAACATAAAGAAAGCCTTTCTTGCACACTCTCGATATAGTATATCAAATGGCATGGCTGTCGATGCTGGTTTTGATGACTCGTTGCTCCCTGATGGAAATACTAATGTCGGTTGTTTTAAATATTTGTTTTTCAATTCAAATGTGACTATGAACACTGCTTGCTGATGAGAACAAAACTACTGGTGTTTCAAACTTTATCCTTGTTCTTTGTAGTTTTTTGTGCAAAAAGGGTTGCAGTATTTTCCGGTCCGGGGTGTCCCCTGTTCCTATACGATCTGCAGAATTTCTAGTTTTATTGCGAAATTACGTAAGAGAATTGGTTGTTGAATTAAGATTGAAAGTTTGACTTATGGGCTGTAATTCTTTCACTGAGTTTGAGCTGCATTCCTAATTGCTGGCGGAGCACGTGCCAGAGGATACGTTCTTGAGTTATGAGATAAATAGTCACTTGCTGTTTTGTCTTTTATAAGGAAAAAATTCCTTCCAATTAACTGATTTTGAAAAAAAATTGCCTGTTTCATAAGAAGTTTAGAAAGCGTTGTGAAAAACATCCATCCATATTTTATTTTATTGGTCTATTTATAAAACTACTTCTATTACATTTTTAAATCTGTTTAATTTCTAAGTAAGAAGGAAAATTACAAAATAAACCCACTAAGAACAAAATATTTTAGCCTAACAGTGGGGGAAGGCTTAAAGTGTAGAAATATTCTGCTAACTCAATCAAAAGGTTATATCTGGCTTTCTAAACAGACGAACTGAGTTAAGTACACTATCGCCCAAAAATTGGAGTAACGGAAATCGTTACCATGGTAATATGCATCATTTTTAGCGAAATACTGTGAATGTAAGTTGTTACGAAACATTTGAGAATATAATATCATGCATTATATCACGACTGTGACGCCACGCTAACTCAACGCCATGCTAAATGTTCGTAGGTAAAATCCCATCAACCGTGAGCGGAAGTGTGCGTCATTGCAAAAAGTGTGGGTTATCAAGTTACCACACACTGTTGCCAATAACCCACACTTTTGCCGATAATACTTGTGATACTTCCGGATCATGCGACGGGAACGCACACACCACAACTAAAATTATACAGCGTCGAAAACAGTAACGCAATGAAAAGGTACAAAAGGAATTACTTGATTTGCCGGGATATCCCAAATGTAATCCTTTACCTGCTAACGCTCACATCTCTGGCTGGCCCATAACTAAGTTTATTCCCTCTGTCTAACTCTTCTCTCCCTCCCCCGACCACAACCTAAAATGGAATGACCTTCATTCCTACCGATACACCTATTAAGCTATTACCGTTGATTTGAAACAGTTCTCAAACTACAAACGCACAAAAAGAATTACTTACATTGCCAGAATGTCGGTACAATGTCCTTTATCCCTGCTTCCTCACATATTGAAGTTTATTCTTTCCGAACAGAGCGAGCGAGCTAGCTTACCAGCCAAACCTTGCGAAACCAACCGTCGTCTAACTCCCACCCACCACCCTCCTTCCAAAACCTGAGCGTAGCCTACAGTCTGCCTACCTGCCAAAGGAATCGTCCGTCTAACACCCCCCCTCCACAAACTAAAACGGAATGCTCTATTTGCATACTCTAGTCGGCCAATAATCACAGCCGTTGGTTAAAAATCGATAACCGCTCGATTTTAACCAATAACTATTACTTAATTTGTAACGTATTTATTTTAAAAGTTCAACTTACCTCAAATGACCAAATACATCTCGTACCTTTCGCATATTTGTTTGGGAAATTAGGTGAGGTAATGGTTTCAGGACTTGTAAACTTTCCACCACAAGATCCTAAAATTGAACAGAGTATTTGGAAAATGTTACAATATTTAATACTGGATGACTCTCATTCCAAATGTCAACTAAACGTAAGTTGACCTATAGGATACTCAGTAAAATGCGCAGGCTATACGGAATCGTTTTCCTCTGTTGCAATGAAAGGAGATCTAAATATGTAGGAACGACGGTGGAAAAGAAATACTTGGGACATGGCTTTTATTTGCACGAATTCTAGAGCAGACATACAACTGAAAAGCAGCTTTGACCAACGACATTATTACAATGCTGATGGATGATTTTAAACAGATAAAAGTGAATAGAAACGATAAATTGGAAACCCGTGCCATTACTGACTTGGGAGTATACCACTAATCTAAATCCGCCCTGCAGTAGCAACTTAATTGACACTAAAGCCCTTTTCAAGACTAGCAACTGTTGAACTCTGTTTCATTTCCAGTACTGTTAAAACTAAAGTATGGACTTTTAAAGGATCTGTGAGATCACTACTGGACTATGCATGTCCATTTCTCCGTGGAAGATATCGACAGGGTTGAATCGGCCAACGCAAATTTACCAAAAAAGTCTCTTTATGTGGAACCTCTCTTACGACATGATATTAACTTGTGTGGGGCTTGAGTCCCTGGAGTTGCGTAGGCAACTCTCCGTCTAAGTAGTCAGTACAGTAGATCATTTTAAGTTTTTGTTGAGTGAAATTACCCTTTGCAAATTCTAAATGAGGCCTGAATTTGTTGACTGGGTTTGACCTATGTAACCTTAACGGCGTGGACTAGCATAAGTGGTTAACTCCTCGTAAATTCCTACCACTCTGTGATTAAATTTATTTATTTATTTATGTATTTGTCAGTGACGCTTGCTCTTGATACTTTTGCGTTGACTTATTCTCAATGCAATCATGGGACAACCTTTTTCAATTCCCTTGTTGGATGGCTTCATGCTTTTCATGAGATATGATGACTGCTTTTTCACTTTTTGTGTGGCCTTAGTTCGTGATCGTCATTACTCAATATTTTTCATTGTAGAAAGATGTGTGGGGTGCGTATTCATCACACTGCCAGTAAAGTTGCAGTCTTCACCTGAGTTGAGGATCGCAGCTGCAGATGGTGTATCTTTTGCTGTGTGTAAGCACAGTTTGCTAATTTGTAAATCGGGCCGGAATTTAACAGACAGATGTTTATTAGGAAAGTCTTAAATATCAGCGTGTCCTTTGCTAATTCTTCCTAATACTTTGTTTTGGAAATAGTTTCATTAACTGTATTATTTAAACTGATAAACAGTGTTATAATTCACCTGGAACTCCAACGTATTTTTCACAAAGACGTCCTTTATAGTCATCAGGGCAACGACATTTGCAGTTCTGGTCGACAAAGCCTTGGTTTCGACATGCTGGCTTCTTACGGCATTTATCTGAGAAATAATAGAAAAGGTAATATTTTAATAGATTACAGGTTATGCACGATTTCACGTCATCATGCGCAATATGTGTAGAACCTCTGTGCAATAATAAAGGACTGATGATTCGTTCATTCGGTTGGTGCGTGGGTGCAATTCTCCATCCATGGTGTTTAATCTTTAAGTAAAGGATTAGCACATATGCGTACAAAGTCGTTTTTGTATCCAGTCTTTAGTTCTACATAAATTTGGAGCTAGTTATCCTAACAAGAAAGAGGCTAATTACTAAATAATTTTTTTGTTTAGTAGGCAAATTTCTCGAAACCTTTCTCTCCCTTATTTTATTTTATTAATTTGGCCAGTGGGTTTAAAAGACGTCGTGGATGCAGACATGTTACTAAAACTGTAGGCTAAATTGTTGCAAGTATCAATTGTTCGGAAATAACAATAAAATATTTAAGGCGTAATTGAGATAAAACGGCATTTCTTTGTCGTTAGTTGGTTCGATATCTATCGATGGTCTGGCTTAAAAAGCAAAAATCACCTTTTCCAGAGTCCAACCGAAAAATTTGAAACACATAATTATGTTCGAAAACAATGAATTAAGCGTGGTCGTCACAATATGGAAATTTCCGAAATGAATAAGAACAACTTTTGTCAAACTGTTATTAAATATCTACATAATCTACATAATTAAAATCATAAGATGTGCGTGCGTGCGTGCGTGCGTGCGTGCGTGCGTGCGTGCGTGTTTGTACCTCTACTCCTCTGGAACCAAAGCACCTACAAAGATGGGAGTAGGACCAAACGAAAGATAATTAAATTTCGCTTTTAATAGGCCTATTTTCATCGCTGTAACTTGATATTATCACCCTCAAATAATCGAAAGAACCTGAAAAACTAACGTCAAAGTTTTTTTACCCGTATGAGGTTTGTTCATGACGTCATGATGTTCGTTCATGACGTCATAGTTTGTTCATGAAAACCTTCTCGAGCAAAGAGAGATGATCTGAAAAGGATGCACGTACGACGTATTTTGCAACACACCACATATACATCTTAAAATTGGTTTTGTATTAACCAATGAATTGATGAATTGATGCATGGAAAAAGCAAAACATTAGATTTGGTTTTGAAAGGGTGTCAAACATTCATGTTTCTGAAACACGGAGGCGGGTGGATTCAACGAGCAAAGCGAGCGATTTGCACGTAAACTAAACCTTTTCAATGTGTGTTTCACCATCTGACCATGTGCTTTATCGTTTTAGACGTGGGATGTCTGTCAGCAGCACAAGAGTTGCAGCATGAAAGCTCCTCGAGCGTAGCGAGACGACGCGGAATGAGCGAGCGAAGCGAGCGACTCCGCTAGTTAAAATCATATGATGTGCGTGCGTGCATGTTTGTACCTCTACTCCTTTAGAACCAAAGCACCTACAATGATGGGAGTAGGACCAAACGAAAGATAAATAAATTTCGCTTTTAATAGGCCTATTTTCATTGCTGTGACTTGATATTATCACCCTCAAATAAGCGAAAGAACCTGAAAAACTAACGTCAAAGTTTTTTTACCGGCATGATGTTTGTTCATGACGTCATTAGGTTCGTTCATGACGTCATAGTTTGTTCATGAAAACCTCCTCGAGCAAAGAGAGATGATATGGAAAAGGGTGCACGGAAGACGTATTTCGCAACACACCACATGTACATCTTAAAATTGGTTTTGTATTAACTGACTTGAAGCATGGAAAAATCATAACAATCGATTTGGTTTTAAAACGGTGTCACACATTCGTATTTCCGAAGGAAGGAAGGAAGGAAGAAATGATGAGTGGAAAGATGGAAAGAAGGATGGATGAAACGAAGGAACGAATTAAGAATTGATGGAAGGATGTAAAAGAGGAAGAAAGGATGTGAGAATGGAAGGATGGAAGGAAGGATGGAAGAAACGAAGGAAGGAAGGAAGAAATGATGAATAAAAGGATGGAGGGAAGGAAGGTAGGAAGGATGGAACGATAGAAGGAAGGATGGATGGATCGAAGGAAGGATGGAAGGAAGTAAGGAAGGATGGATGGATGGAAAGATAGAAGGATGGATGGATGGATGGAAGTAAGAAAGGATGGAAGGAAAGGAAGGAAGGAAGTAAGGAAGGATGAATGGATGGAAAGATAGAAGGAAAAATGGATGGATGGATGGATGGATTGAAAGAAGGATGGAAGGAAGGAAGGATGGATGAATGGAAGGATAGAAGAAAGGATGGAAGGTAGGATGGGTGGAATGTAGGAAGGAAGGACGGACGGATGGAAAAAAGGATGGATGGAAGGAAGGGTGGAAGGAAGGAAGTATGGATGGTAGGATGGGTGGACCTGAATGGGTATCAACTGACTTGAGCATGGAAAAAACAGACCCATAGATTTGGTTTTAAAAGGGCGTCATTTTCTTGGATTCTGAAGCACGGACACATTCGTGTTTCTGAAGCACGGCAGTGCGTGGATTGAGCGAGTAAAGCGAGCGATTTCCACGTAAACTAAAACTTTTCAATGTGTGTCTCGTTTTGTTCTCGCAATCTTTCATCAATCACCTTCGTAGGAGATTACATCTGACGTTCAGCAGATGTTTCTCCAAGTGAGGGATCATCAGAAAGTGAAGTAATAAGACGCCCATGGAAAAGTCTGTACTGAGCAGGACGTAAAGAACAATATTCTTAAAATAAGTAAAAACCCATATAAAGTGTATACTAACACAAATTACAAGTGACGTGTGGTTCTTGGTGGTTACATTGATTCAGTCACGATTCTAAGGAAATGTTTACGCTGATTGAGTGAGCGAAGCGAACGAAGCGAAGCGTTTATCACCAGAAACAGCGCTTGTCTGATAAATTGCTTGATCTTTTTGCTTGCCTCCTTGGACGTTAAAAAAATAATATTAACCTTCTTTCGAGATAACCGATATCGCATACTACACTCTTATAATTTGCTTGATCGTTTTTATGTGGAATGTCTGTCTGTATCATAAGTGTTGCAGCAAAAAATCTCCTCGAGTGTAGCGAGACGACGTGGAATGAGCGAGCGAAGCGAGAGACTCCACTAGTTTTTGTTTAAAAATATATTTGTTTACATTTGTTTCGAATCAATCAATAATTATTTTGTTCTTTTGTCACGCCATGCCATTTACGATACTCCAATAAAGGTTAAAGACGTAAACACGCTGTAGAACTGAGGTCAGAGCCTAATCTAACTACTTAAGTCGGACGCCCAGGGTATAAAGTTCAATGAAACTGCTGCACTAACTTACCTCTCACACACTTTCCCAAGCATATCTGGCAGCAAACGTAAACTACTTTAGAAAAGAGTCACATCCCTACACGAATTGACATCTAGCAACAAAAATCCAACATTGCCTGCAACATTCGCTATGGAATTTCATACACCATTTATGTGACTACCTAACTTTCTAGTTACGACGTGTTCCCAGCTGAAGCCACAACACCAGAAGGAGAGAGGGACCATTTTCCTAAGTAATTCCCATCGGAAATTCCTAGGATCTTTTGCATGCCACAATCGACTAGAGCATGAGGCATAACACGGCCATTCTCTTTCTAAAAATGCCTGGGATTGCTGAGGTCAGGCCCGAACTCGGGACCTCTGGTGTATGAGACAGTCGTGCTGACATCAGGGTACCTTGACTACGATACAAACCATTGACTAGCCCATTGGCTTCCTGCCGACCCTAACTGAACGTCATGGAGGGCCTCTTCCAATCATTTTTAAATTCGAATGCCTTTAACTCACCACTGCAATTATACATTAAGTTTGCCAGCTTGAGGTCGTAGAAACTGAGTTTTTTGTTCTGAATCTTGAAGATTTGCATGACGTCTTTGGGGACGATCGTTGGCTTTCCATTTTTGCTGAAAGTCTGAAACAAATATGACGAAATAAGCCACTTATAAGGATGTTAATTAATACAAAATAAATTACTTGTAGTTGGTAACAAAAGTTTGTACACGAAGAATTTAAAATTATGGTCCTCTGGAAAGTGCTGCAACTAGTTTTTTTTCCGAGGCGGGGCGCAAGGACAAAATGTTGGATCCCTCGTCAAAAAGTACCCAATTTTCGGGACAAAAGAGCTCCCAACCCAGACCAAACACTAGTGAATTGTCTCATCTGGGTCCGACACTACGAAACTTGGGCCACCAGGGCTACGGTGTCTCTCACTGTTAGCACCACCCCTGATTGCGACTCTGCCCTGTGAAAACAATGACTACGACGACAAACCTACACGTAATTATGTCCTATACATTGAAACTTACTGTACTTCACACCGTAAGTTAATTTTACTTAATGAAAACTCTTTCTTCTGCACAATTTTAAATGGTTCAAATACTTCTCCTCTTCATTCTTTTTAGGCATTATTTATAATTTTTCAGTTCCTTTCTGAACATTTTTTTCCCTAAAGAAATATGTGCAATCAGGAACAGAACTCCGATATTCTGTCGTCACCGTAACATAGCACGTTTTGTTGCCTCAGCAATTAAGTACAGTTAGGTATGGATGGAAACAGTATGCAAGCTGATGGTTGGTTTGGAAATGGCGGTAAGTTTA